>KK499965.1:102445-149838 GCA_000688715.1 Glossina pallidipes
TCTATACTCCCAGTGGAGAAGTCAAGCCTCATATGTGAAAGATTAAATTTTAGCAATACTATATTGGTTTTATGAAAATCATAATATACTCGGCATATCGCCCTCAGTCTCTATATTCGTTACACTGCAGCTAATAAACACACAAAAACAATTACAAACAAACAGAAAAGTGAACATCAAAATTTCACTCACCGCCCTACACTATTGGTGTAGGAAAATGCATCATTATCGAAAGATTTCACCGGAACACTAAATTTCAGCGTACCTTCAATTCCCTCAATTGCTGCCTTTAAATTTGCTAACTCCACATTTTTTTGCCCCCTCGACAATTAATTCTACTTCTGCCTTCGGTCTTCCTCGAATTTCCTTCAAACAGTTTTTGTTATACAACATAAAATAAATAGATTAGTGGAACGAAAATTGTAATTAACTTACTTTTCGCCAATTCACCGCTCTTTTGTTGGGGAAATCCATCGAATTTAATTTACAACTTATTTCATTCCACAGTTTGTTTAGCATTTCACACCCCGGGGCACAACTTTGGTTGTAGTTTTGCGCCATTTCGGACTTATTCACAATGAACTGTAGCAGTGCATTCAATTGTTCCTTGACCTACAATCACAAATAGAACACAAAAAACTATTGAAGCTATTCTAAGATGGCACAAGCCATTGTCAACAATCCTGCACTTAAAGCCCTTTCTTTTAAATTCTAATTTTAATGGTAGCCATCATTAGATTTTCAGTTCGCAAATTTTTAAATGTGGCCACCGGGACAAAAGTAATGAATATGTATAATTTGGTAGGAGAACTGTTATCATCATTGCGGCGGCGAGTAAAATAACGCAAACACGAATACATTGTTCCAAGAAATTGTTCCAAGAAATAATACAATTGCTAGCTTTGTCAATTTAAAAAATTCGCTAAAAACTACTTTACTTATGCACCTATTTCTTATAATTGATTGATACTTTTTGAAAATATTTTTTTTTAAATTCCCATTAATAGTTGGTTTATATCAGACAGAAGAGCCAGGTGTCATTTGCTGGATTTTCACAGCCAAAATTAAATAAAAACTTCCGTCTTTTTTCTGCTTTTTCATTACGTACGAACGATAGCAACGAAATTGACATGAAAGTTTTACGCGATCGGAACCAAAACGTTTATGAATTATCGGCATGCATTGCGCACGCTAAATGTGTCCTTAAATGATCTATATGATTTGTTATTGTTTTATTGTAAACCTTAATTTTGTTAATTTTGCAACTTCCGCTTTTTCTATTTGTTATTTGCAAAAGGTATCAGCTGATAGAGACGCCAACGCCATATAATACTGTTTTTGGGTTCGTACTACAATCGCACTACTAGCGGCAATTTTTTTTAGTGACAGCATTCGGTAATATGTTAACTGTCCCGTCGCTTAAGTGAAGCCCGTCGTCGGTCTTCCTTAAGAAATTTCTGTGACAGATTTGATGTTGCTCTACTCACGTTTTTTTATACGTCTATTCGTAGAGGAGGATTACGGTGTAGCATGTCATAAAATAGACAAAAGCGTCTAACAAGACACATTACTGTTTGCTTTTCCATTTTCCAACGTAGCCTAAACTCTTCATTTTCGTGCGATACAGCAATGGTTGACGTAGATATTTCTTTATAATCTGTGGCATTTATTAAGGAAAAAGATGGCGCATCACGTTTGTTCTTGAATTTTTTTCATCCTTACATATAACGACATTTTATGTTACAATGTCTCGTAATTATATTAACTAGTTGCTGAATAAAAGTTGTACTTCCATTAATTTTATCTATTGTTGGCACTATGGTGGCATGGTAGCTGTTGACCTTAATTCCATCTTCGGTTACGGTTTTGGTACCTGTAAGTTGCGGTGTTTTGCGGGAGTACAGGACGGAAGGAACACTAAAGCAATTCCGATAAAATAATATTATGTATTTACCATCAATTACGACAATTGAACATTAAAAAAAAAAAACGAGAGTGAACTTGTTCATTTTTGGGTTTATTAAAATTGCATTTGTAATATTCATTGATTTTCTTATCTGAATATAAATTTTCCTATTAATTACAATTTGTTTGTTATTTGCATTTATGAGCCATTACTTTTTTAATGTGACATTTTTAAAATCATCGCCAGTTACCATATTAACGAACACCTTCAAGGCGATGCCTATAAAACTTTCAGCAAGTCTATAATGAAGTGCTGGAATGAATAGTAACATTAACTTAAAAGAAAAAAAAAAAAAGTTTTAGCCCAGAGAACCAAATTACCTTTACTTGTTCTTTTGGATCATCCCTGCTTTGATTAGAAGAGTTGTCTCTATATCTGCTCTATTATTGATTCATCGTATAATGATGTCAATTTACTACCCATTCTTTTCTTATTCTTAATAAGGACTTTTTCTCTTAGTAATTACCAGCGTGGGCATTTTCGGAAAGTTGTAATTTAACTCAAATGCGCCAAGGTCCACGTTATCAGAAAATTTATTCCTGCACTTTTAGCTTTCTCTCAATTGTTTTTAACACAAAATTATAACTATTATGAACGATTTATTTGTCCTCGGTATGTCTCTGTACACGTTAGCCTTTCTCTTTAGAGTGCGATCGTCTATCTTTGCTCTCCCAATCTGTCTCTCCTAACAACGAGCGTTAATAAAATAAAATTTCCTAAGCTCGTGAGCAAAGCTAGACGATCCCAACTAACGGCTGGCTAGCACCTTACCGCTGTAAAGCCGACGATCGTCTCTCTTTATGGGTGGTTTGCCTTGCTATTCATACTATGCCAGCCAGGGTTGCTGGCTAACGCATAATTTTGTAATAACTCGGTGACACATTAGCGGGAATTTTGTCCAGAGTAGGCAACAAAATTGGTATGAAGTTAAATGTCAAATAATGTTTGCATATTCTTATTACCTAGCAATGAACATGTTTCTTGAATATTAATGATAATATTTTCTATCAATCAATTCATTCTAAAATCATCCGTCTACCATTCCTATAGGGATAGTTGGTTTCTTTTTGATTCGGCAACCATCTCCATAAAAGATACCATGTTGTCCCATTGCATAATGTAAAGGGTTGTCTGTGTATTAGAAACAATTTTTTAAGCAAATACAAACGATCCTAATCTAAACTGTGAAGACGGCAAAATGTTGGAAGTACATGGTCTAAGCATGTATTCATATTTACAGTGAGCAACATATGTTTATGTGCACGTGGAATGTCATGAACACTTATGGTGGATGGATGAAGTTAGCATTATCATCCAAGAATGCTCTTCGAGTTCTACAAATTTACAGCATACAACAACATAATACTTCAAATATAAATAATACTTCTCATAACATTACAAAACACGAAAATCCATGAAACAAATATTTTCAGCCTTTCAAAATAAAGGACATTGCATTTGCTTCATGACTAAGTGTGGTACCCTTACATAGTGGAACTTTACATCTCAATTTGTTTTAAAATACAGGCCGTTGGTCAACGCAGTGGTTTCGTGCGTCCATAGAGGGCAATGGCTGAGCTGAACTTCTAAGTTTTTTCGCTAGTAAACTTCGTTTTAATGAGCCATTACCACGCCGATCTTTTTTATTGCCTTTTATATGAAATCCCACATTGCAAAGCCAAATCATTGCGCAATTGATCAATATTTGGTAGGTGTTTGTTTGGAATTGCCTTCGCAATGAAGTTTTTTTCATAAGTACCTACGAATTTATTATGGCTAGGCTCAATAGAAGATCCGATATGCGGAGATGCGAGTTTTTGTCTTATACGATAGCGACCTAAATAGCCACCATGTTCACGCCATAATGTGTATATTACTTTTGCACTATTTTTGGACAACAGATATGTATCTCTTGCTTTGGTTGCTTATCATATCGACAGATGTTGCTTACAGGTTGAGAGCCAATATAAGTGAATAACACAGGAACATCTTTGTTGCCTTTCTAGACCGTCGGTGAAAAGTCAACGCCATCATGGTGAAAAATTTTTCCGTCATAACTTCCACTAGGAATCATCATCTTCATTAGATCCTTCTTGTCTGCGAGTATACAATTCGGCAATCTATTCTGTTGTACAGTTTCGACACAACTGATCCCTTCTTTCGATAAACAGTAGGGCAATGTGTAAAAATGATCCAAAAAAACTATATGATTCCTCGTTCTTGATATCACTCTAGCTAGTCGTAAGACATTATTGGTGACTATCATAGCTGGCTCATCTGCTACTCTATTTCTTTTGTCTTTCTACCCAGAGTACACTTCGAAACGGTGTGCATATCCGATGAGACTAGATTAAATAAATATCTTGTGGTCCCACTTGGGGGTTTATTTGGCAAATAATGTTTCAAGAGTCAAACTATTTTTGTTGAGCATCTTTGTTCATCTATCAAAAGGCACTAGCCTATGAATATAGATGAAAATTTTTCATTTAGATGGTCTATTACAAGTTTGTTCTCGTGTAAGCGATCATGATTTGGATGATCTCTCGAAAAATGTTCTTGACAATATATATACAAACGTCAACTGAGAATTATTTAGTGTGAGAATTGTTCAGCCACATGGTAATTATATTAAAACAACAACTATAGACACAATTCAAAAAATATTTAAAAAAATATGAGAATAGTTACGTTTCACAAAATAACTTGAGGATTAGTGATTAGTATGACCGACTCTGCATGCTGATGTATTTCTACATCACAAAAAAACTGCGTTTTTCTTGCATAAATTTTTCAGTATATACAAAAATATAAATTTAAATCGTTAGTCTTACTTTGTTTCTACCCAAAAACTATTTTTTCTATATATTGTTATTAATGTTTGTGCAAATAATCGCAACTCGAAACACCCGAAGACATGAAATTTTACTCCGATAGAGAGCCAACTATGCAAATTGTCACATATAAAGAAATAAACGGGCAAAGGTTCTAGTTGTGTTGGGAAACGCTAAAATAGATTTAGTAAAATGAAAATTTAAAAAACACACACAAACAAAGGTTGGCACGTAAAGATATATGAGGTTTTAAACTTACGACGTAGATCTACATCACTACCCATTTAAGCGTTAACGGATCCTATTATACACGCCAGTGACTGTACATTTACATAATATCCTCCGACGTTCAAATCTGTTTTATTTCTCAAAGGTCTTTAGTTGTTGTAGCTAAAGTTTAATTTGAATCTTCTCAGAATGGGTGACAAGTTATTGGTCGTTCCCCCTTTAAGCATATCGATTGAAGGCCTTTCCACATTAGCATAGTTCTTGATAAAACAACGACAGTAATTGGTTAAGCCAAGAAACGATCTAATTCCGAACATCGTAACGGGTATAGGATATTTTTTTATTGTATCAGCTTTTGATGGAGACACTTTAATGCTCTCACTTGATACAACGGATCCCAAATATTCTACTTCAGATTTAAAGAGTTTAGATTTCTTGGTTGAGACTCCCATATTTGCTTCATATAATTTCTTAAGAACACACTCAATGTGCGTGACATGTTCTTTAGCGTTGGGAAAGATTAAAACATCATCGACGTGAACATGACAAAATTTGTCAATCTGCTCTCCGAGAATGTCGTCTCACGGAACACTTTAGAACACTTTGGAGGTTTTTTGCAGACCAAACAGGACTCGGCAGAATTCATATTTTATATTATTTACGGAAAACGTCGTTTCTCGTTGTTTTATTTCAGAATTAACAATATCTGCTACGCCTATTGGATATAGCTATAGCTTTGAATAGATAAGTGTGTCGTCAACCATTTGGATGGTAGCGACAGTATTAGTCTTGTAGAGCAGTGCCTTATCAGGATCAACAAATGCCTTAGCTCTAGTTTTCATCACCTTCTGAAAATTCCTGGGGCTCCAAATCCAACAAAATTTAATCTTTGCATTCAAAAAAATTCAAGTGTTCTTTCATGTGTTCAACAGCAGAGTCATGGTGTAATTTCCCTGTGCTTTAATCAATCCTAGTATTCACTCGGTTAACCAGACCTAAGCTTGCTATTCGACCAAAAGTAGATAAAAACTCTAATAAAAAAAATGTTGTTTTCCCGAAAAAAAATTTATTAAACATCTCCTTAATTTATTCTGGCCATGGATGCGCCAGACCGTGAAATATTTATCCACAAGCTATCGTTTTTAATTCGCAAATTGATTTATTGTAGTTCTTTAAAAGGCCTGTATTGATAAAATACTTAATATTTCTCCTTGCTACAGCGCGATATATGAACGTTAACAGAGAGTTTCCACTCACAAAATTAACATGTTCACTATACACAGTAGTTTCGTCCTCAACATTTCGTGACTCAGTCTCAGTCGTATCGTTATATTGGTTTTTTGTCCGGTAGTCTTAGAAAGATGTTCCATAAGAAATTTTATTAATTTTTTGAAATTTCGAATCAGTATTTCTATTAAATGCTGCCTATCTCGTAGATTGTTGTTTCTGAGGTCAGTTCATATTTCTACCATTGTGTGCAATGGTTGTTTGTTTAAAATGAGAACTTAATGGATCAATGTTCATAATTTCAATTTGACCATTCATATTGATTTGAAAGTTATATTGTCCTTGGTTTTTCGCATAATAAGGGTTTTTATGTCGATAGGGTCTTTGATTACCGCTATTATTTGGCAAATTTTCCAGAGTTCTTCTAATCGATTCCGTAAGCCGTTTGCTATTCTCATTTCTATTGGAAAAAGTCTTTGCAAAGATATAGCCTTCATTATTTGCCTCACTTTTCTTAGCTAGCGTTAAAGCTGTTGGTAAAACAGACGGAGGAGGTAGAAAAAGAATGTGTTACAGTGGCCCGAAGTTAGTCGTTTCTATATTTTTAATTAATTAACGGTGCTAAATCTCTGTCATATGTCAGTATCGCTTTGTTTGCATATGTAAAATCTAACCTAGCTACTACTGCCAAAAAATTGAGCACTGTACTGAAGGATGTCAGCACAGCGCCTGACGGGCCCTTTATTTTATTTCTAATTATTGCAACTGCCTTATAGTGTTTCGAACTACCACACTTCTCAAAGACTTTTTAATTCTCTGACTGTCCGTTAAAATTTGGTAGCGATTTCACAACATTAATAGATTCATCACATTTAACTCAGGACAGTATCTTTGATGTTAATTTATTGGACAGTTCATTTATGTTCTTATCAAGTCGGAAATATATGGATTGCGTTTTCTAATAGCTGCGATATTTGGTCTGCATTCATTATTTCTTTTACGGACGCTGAGTTAGCTAGTTCGGGAGATATGAAGGTTTTCAAATTTTTGGCCCAGCACATATGAGGACGAACGAAACTTACTTACTGAAAGGACTGATTCTACGCTCTCGGCCACTACTTACCCTGCCATACCTACGGTTTCCACCGCCCTTTAATTTTGCATGGGAAATCCCGAACTTGGGTCAGATGACCCTTAAGCTACTTTACTCTTAAAAAAAAAAAAATGTACTCAATACATTTTTAGATTTGTTTTAACAAAGAAAATCGTTATTAAAAGAGGTTTTTTATTAATAAAGTTATTGTTGTTAAATTTGCTTTATATTTTTTTTGTAAAAAATATTTTATATGTATCTATATATATATTTTTTTTCTTTTTCTGATTTAGAGCATTGAAGAATAATCATGACAACGCTAAATATATAAATTTATTATTTGTTTCGTAAATTTTCTATGGAATTTTCTTACTGAATTTATAAAAAAAGAAATAACAAATATACAATTTCTTTACCCAAATTTCCAAACCAAATGTTTAATACGGAGATCACTATGCCCTGTCCGTACTTGCATGTATACAATAAATTGATGTAATTGTTACCACATCTTTTTACAAATATTATTTATATTGTTTTTATTTATTTTATTGTTTTATTACTCTTTTGTTTTTTTTTCGCTTTTCGGATTATAACATCCACAGTTTGGTATCAAATTTACATAGTATATAAATTCCATAAAATTTCACTTATCAATATCTTTTTTACATATCTATAAATATTTGAGATCCCCCTGAATTTTAGGTATTAGTATTAAACTCATTATATCATTTCAATGTTCAAAACGAAAAATTCTTAGTTGTTAATTTATAAATTAACTGAAAACTTTTTATATGTAACACACGCACGACTTTGTATTAAAATTTAGTTATCTTTCTAAAGACATTATTGATAACACAATCATCGTTCAAAGAAACATTTTTATCGCTTTTACATTCGTTACTGACTTATATTAGTTACCGAGTACGTCGTTTTTCTTCTGATATGGCGTCATGTACCAATTCAGTCGCCATGTTCGTCTTTTTCATTGCAATATATTGTGTTCAATGATGTAATGTAGGGCATATAATGGTCGACGGTAATGATTGAACCGATTTTTCGGACATTTTACAAACACTGTTTAGTTTAAATATATATTTTATTCAATTTGTATTTTGTTTAGTTTAAATATATATTTTATTCAATCGATATTTTTCATTTGACATTCATGCTTATGCACTCATTAACATAACAATGTTCGATTGTTCATGCACTTGCATTTGCATATTAATGTTTCTGTCTTGTTCTGTTTTAGCATAACTGACCATAGACAACGATACCGCAAACTACATAATCCAGGCCTTGAAGTGTGTCGTCGTTGTTTATATTTATCTGTCTATGTTGCATTTTCGTGGCACACTTCAAGCTGTTCATATTTCTGGAGCAAACAAATGCAAAAATGCAAGCGCATCATTTTATATATTTGTTTTATTGCAGTATAAATCTAAGTTAGTTTATAGCAATTATAATTTATATGACAAGTTTTTAACAATAAAATTTGTCTCTTGTTAAGACACAATTGATCGTTATATCTTGAGTTCTCTTCCAATTTCAAGTGCTGGAAGAAACAATTGAATAAGTTGGTACGACCAGATGTAACATTTGGTCGACTAATACCAACCAAGTTAGGTTTTACACAAACACTGGTCGGCATTCCTACACGCCATTAACTATTCTATCGTTCAAATTGGCGCCATTTTGGTGACCCCCCGACGTGATTATCACGTATTATCTATTTGTTAGTGTCCACCTCAGACACGCTAATAAATATATTGCAAATGCAACAAGTACATCAGACTACTGAAGAACGAAACACAACCAACATGGTAGTCGCATCAGATTGCCAAAGAAATCACACACACCGTTCGACAAAGTAGTGTCAATTGGACACACTCGACATAATTCATTTATCCGTTTGGATTGGCCAACAAGGACTTGGTGCCTGATTCTAAGAATAGGCAAATACGCCCAAATATATTCAACAAGTAGTTGAAGTATATTTGGCAAGGCAGTGTCAATTGGACACATTCAAGAAACATAAACGTATTCCAAGAGTAAAAAAAATGACATCAATTCAAGAATTGATCAAATCACAAACCACCACCGGTGACATCCAGCGTGTTATACGCAATTACAAAAAGGATTCGGCTGATAGGAAAAGCAAGGCATCCTACTATCATGACAAACGTCGGATCATCTCTGAACTTGCTTTCGAAACAACGGATGGCAAGTTGCGCATACTTGTCCAAACTAATATTGAATATTTCGATAGTCAATATTATGAGCAGATTCAGGCGTTAACAATCGAAAAACCTTGACATCCTCAATAAAGAAGCCGGTCAGTTAAAAGAAGCCGAAGTCCTTGAACAAGCCCAGAGACAAGGCATCCTTCCTAGCGTTGGACCTGGAGCCAATACATTAGCAATAAATAAATCTGGACATGGCCTGATTGGCAGATTTAATGCTCGCAGTACAGCATTAAAAAGGTTTTTAGCCGGGCTTGAAAATGTCGGCCCCAATGAACCACAGAAATTCTACACAGTCCGTATTGACACCATAAACAAGTTATGGGGTCAAGTAGAGAACTTATATGTTCGAATCTGGGAACAGGTCTCAGATCCCCTGATCAATGGTCTAGATCAGGACAATCATGACGAAATTCAATCAATGGTTGTTGAAGCTTTAACTAAACTTCGGATAACACCCATTCAAGACGCAAAAGCCGGCCCATCATCATGTAATGCACCCATTTCAAATTCATTGTCGCTTCCAAAAATAACCATTCCCAAATTCGATGGAGACTACAGCAAGTGGAGACAATTCTATGACCTATTTCTTCACAGGATTCATCTGCAGCCAATGCCTAATATACAAAAGATGTGGTACCTAAAGGCTAATCTCACAGGAGAAGCCTAGCGTTTGAGTAGTCATCTGACGACAACTGAAGAAAACTACATTTCCGCTTGAACAACGTTACAGGAACGCTACAACAATAAGCGTCTTCTTGTCCCAACATTGATGGAGAAGATCATCAATCATCCCACCATCACTTCAATTGCAATGTCCATCAAAACCCTTCATGACACAACTCGAGAATGTTTGTTAGCACTAAACAACATTGGAATCAAAACCAATGAATGGGATCCAATGCTAGTGCACATTCTAATCAAAAAACTTGGTCGAAATCTTCACATCAGGTTTGAGCAATCCTTACGCCAACCAAAGGATTTGCCAAGCATTGATGATTTGTTTTCATTCCTGGAATTTCAATTCAAAACAATGGAAACAATAATTTTTCAGGAAAGGCCATAATATTCAAATAATAAGACGGTCTCATCAGTTGTACTGGCAGACAATGTAAATACTACAACTTAGGGATACATCCACTACACCAATGTATCAAATTTCTGCAATTATCCGAAACAGGTAGATTAAGATATGTTCAATTACACAGGTTATGATTCAGCTGCTTAAACGTAAACCATTCGTCCAACAATTGCTCTCCTGCAAAATATGCAACAAAAAACACCACAGATTGCTGCACCTGAATCAAACTCCCAAGTCTTACTCTGGATCAGCATCCAAACAATCGTCAAATCCAATGCCAAATAAGACTCAAGTTCACCCAAGTCCAACATCATCCGCTACTCAACCACCTAGGGTTGAATCAAATGCATCAAATGCAGTCCTGACGTCAGCAGCAGCAGACAAATCAATAACACATAAGAATTATGTTTTACTAGCAACGGCAAGAGTAAGAATAATTGCGGCCAACGGAAATTTAGCAGAATTTCGTGCGATTTTGGACTCCGGCTCCGAAGTAAACCTCGTTTCCGAACGTCTAATCAGGAAATTACGTGCTTCAACAAGTGAAACATCACTACGTATTGATGGCATTGGCAACGGTCAGAAAAGGGCAACAAGGCGAGTGAACGTGAAATTATCATCTAGAGATGTCAGCTTCACTACAGATCTAGAAGCCTTCATTCTTCCATCAATCATCCCCCCACAACCCAATCATTCATTAGACGTATCAGGATGGAAGATTCCTAGTATAAATTTGGCTGATCCGTACTTTAACCAACCAGGAAAGGTAGATATTCTATTGGGCGCAGAGTACTACTTCGAGTTAATGCAAAACCCGGCCTTCCAACATTCTTAAACGCATCTCTAGGCTGGATGGTCAGCGGGAAGGTATCCGTAAATCCAAACTTAACATGCATAGTGGCATGTGCTATCCCAACGGCTGATAGAAATGCTGGCAATAATACGGCACTAAATGATGGATTATGTGACAAGATGAACAACAATGCGAGGCACATTTTATTCAAAATGCGCAAACCAACAACGATGATCGTTTTATGGTGAAACTACCTTTTCGTGAAGACTCATCCGCACAGTGAGAGTCAAGAGAAGTGGCCTACAGGGGATTTATCGCTCTTGAGCGGCGGCTACTCAGAGATTCCTGCACTAAAACATAATACATTCAGTTCATGGAAGAATACGAACAGATGAGCCCGTGTTAACGCTAAACTACTTTATTCCACATCAATTTGTTCTAAAACCAGATAGCACAACCACAAAGCTGCGCACGGTTTTTGATGGGTCTGCTAAAACCTCAACTGACTGTTCACTCAGCGATCTATTCTCTATACTGGTTCGATTCCGATTGCCAAGATTCGTCTTCACTACAGACATAGCGAAAATGTACCGACAAATAATGGTACATCCAGATGATGGGAAATATCAAATCATTCGTTGGAGAACAGATCCTTCATCACCCATCAAATATTATCAATTAAGTACAGTTACGTACGGTATACGAGCCGCCCCATTTTTAGCCACGAAATGCCTTCAGAAGATTGCAACTGAGAAGGAAATCAGTCACCCCAGACATTGAAAGAGAATTTCTATGTAGACGACGGGCTCGCAGGATCAAACAGTCTAACAATCGCAATAGAATCACAACGGAATCTACATCTTAACAAAACATGGATTCAATTGCCGCAAACGGAGCGCTAATCATTCCCAGCTATTGCAGGCAAAGGTGGAGCCAATGAACTACGCCACAAAACGCAATTCTCCCGACACATCTTCAAGGGTAACCTGCCAGCAACAATCCATCTGGTTTGGTATTGCTGCATACATTCGAGCCATTTTTGAAGACGGCGCAATAATGGCACGCTTACTATGTGCAAAATTTCGAGTAGCACCTCTCAAAAAACAAACATTTCTGAGATTAGAATTGTGTGCAGCAGTCTCGGCTGCACAACTCGCATATCGATGACGTAAGGATATGCAATTAAGTAATTTACCACTTTGTTTTTGGACTGATTTGGAGATCGTACTGTTTTGGATAAATTCACAATCTTCATCCTTTCAAACATTTGTTGGCAATAGACTCTCAGATTCAATCATTAACCCTGCCACAGGAGTGGCGACACGTGAGTTCTAAGGATAATCCAACAGACTTTGTCTCAAGGAAATTATTAGCAAAGGCCATAGCAGAAAGCCAAATGTGGTTTCTTGGGCCATTATTTCTACACGGCAGCCAAGAATGCTGGCCAATAGCATTCCTGGCATAATTCCAAGCTTCCACCGATCTTGAACGAACAAAGGACCCCATTATGGTACTGAAAACTACATGCAGTTAAGAGTTCGTTTACAATATCGATCACTAGGGTGCATTCGGCAAGTTGCAGTGAATCATTTCCTATGTACTTCGCTTCGTCCGGCTATCCACACCCAGAGGTGCTTCAAAATCTGATCTTACAGCACTCACTACCAAAGAACTTGAAGCGGGACTTATGGTCATAATTCATGCAATTCAGAATTATGACTTCCAAAATGAGATCAAACAATTACAGAACCATCAAGAAATTGCCAAACAAAGTCCAATCTGTGTATTATCATCGTTTCTCGATGACAACGGGATTATTCGAGTTGGTGAGAGGTGGTTAGAAGAATTCACTCTGCTGTTTGAGACGAAGCACCCAATGTTCCTTCCGTATAATGACGCATTGATAAAATTACTTTTCAAGTTAGTTCACAATGACAACAAGCACTCCAGTCCACAAGCGGTATTGAGAATAATTAGACAACGGTTCTGGCCTGGAAAAGGAAAAATAACAGTCAGAGCGACTGTACAAAAATGTGCCAAATGTAACAAGTCACGTCCTTAATTATGCCAACAAATAATGAGTAATCTTCCTCAAGCACGAGAGACACCGGCCAGACCATTCATAAATGCAGGTATTGATTATTTTGGACCATTATGGATCCACTACAAAATAAGAGGAAAAAAACCGACGAAGGCTTATGTAGCATTTTTTTGTTGTTTCGCTACAAAGACAGTTCACTTTGAACTAGTAAGTGACCTTTCAACAGCGGCCTCCATAGGAGCTCTCAAACGATTCATCAGCCGAAGAGGACGCTGGCAAAATATTTATAGTGACAATGCAACAAACTTTGTTGGCGCCAGCAACAAGTTATCAGAACTCTCTAGTTCAATATTTTCCGAAAATGTAAAACAACTCGTTACCTCAACTTGCAGTTCAAAGGGAATACAATTCCACTTCACTCCCTCCACGACACCCCATTTTGGAGGCCTATGGGAAGCAGCTGTCAAATCAGAAAAACCCCTTCTAATCCGCAGTGTAGGCTCAGCTTCATTAACTTATGAAGAATTGGAAACTGTGGTCATTGAAATAGAAGCAATTTAAAATTCGCGTCCCTTGACACCCATGTCCAATGATCCATCTGATATTGCTGCGCTAACTTCTGGACACCTATTAATTGGTGAAGCTTCTACAACTCAAGTTGACACTGAAGCCAGTTCCAAAACACTTTCACTTCTGTCAAGATGAGAACTCGTCTCTCAAGTCTAACACGAATTCTGGAAAAGATGGTCCAGTGAATATCTTCACGAGTTACAGCAAAGACATAAATGGAAGAAATCATCTCCCAACATCAAGCCAGGAGATATGGTCATCATCAAAGAAGACAACATTCCTACCATGAAATGGCCATTAGGACGAGTTACAAATGTATATCCAAGAAACGATGGATTTATTCGAGTTGCCGATGTAAAAACCTCATCTGAAATTTTTAAACGACCGATACATCGCCTCGCCTTGCTCCCTATTGATGATAACAATTCAGGTGCACAAGTCACTCCAGAAGAAACTGCAGATCAAGATGTTGAGCCAGAGACCAAAAGAATGAGATTGCCTTCAACCAATCTTTTGGCCACACTATTATGTTGCTAATACTCCCTATGGTCTTTGGAACCCCAACAAACAATCAGAAATTTGGATCTAAGGTTGGAATCCATTTGGAAGAAATTGGCTCCACCACCATACCCACAAGTCAATGGAATCTGAGTGTATATTATGACCTTTCAAGCTACTGGAGCGATATGGCGTTCTTAGTCAACAGAACAAATCATCTACGAAATTTCTGTACAAAAAAGAAACCAAATGTCTGGTGTTTACACGCTATAGAGCATTTTCAACACATGGAAACTGATTTGGACCTCGACAGCAGATTACTGCACAGATCACGAAAGAAAGGAGGTGCAATAGACTTCGTTGGAAATGTCGCACACTGACTATTCGGTGTACTTGATTCCGAATATGCAGAAAAGATGTCAACAACAATCACTAAGTTACAAGAGAGTGATTCGTTTATACTGAAATTATTAAGGGATCAAACATCAGTCGTCAATTTAACAGCATATCTTATTAAACAAGGTCTAGCCTCCACTAAGTCGAACTTCGACAATCTGCAAATTGAAATCAACAAAATCTCCAAGGATGAACAGCCACTTCAAGGCGAGTCATATCAAATCAAATTGACCCAGCTTTTCAATTTGAACACTATGCAGTTAACGCCCATAGCCAACAGATTGCAAAAAATACAAACATGTATTCTGGATGCGCTGATTGATACCCACCATGGAAAAATCAATCCGTTATTTCTAACGCCAGCACAAGTCGAGACAGAGATGAGGCAAATTTAAATCCACTTGGCTCAATCTTTAGATTTACCCGCACTAGAGAACGACCTGTTGGAGCTCTACAAATTAATGAAGATCAAGGGTGGACTTACTCGCAATCACGTGGCTTTCAACATAACCTTGCCATTAGTCAATCGTGATATATTCAAAATTTATAAATTAACGCCTGTTCCCAACACCACGGTAGTCATACAATCTTGTAGCTCTCTGCTCGCTATAAACATCAATAGAGAACGCTATTTTTTGGTCTCACCCTCTCAACTCAACTCTTGCGACATCTTACCACAAGATTCCGTCATATGCCATAATGTTCAACTCCAATACAACTTCAACGCTGAAGAATGTAAATGTGAGATTAACCTGTTCAACAACCTCACTTTGTCAACAACTGTAACGTGACTTTAGCACACAACAACGAATGGATCTATGCACCGTCATCACTCACGCAAGCAACTGCCGTATGTGACAGAGACATAATCCCACGCAATTTGAAAGGTTCTGGGTTATTATCCATTGAACCAGAATGCATCCTTCAACGCGACTCCGTCCACATCTCAGGCCATAAATAGATAACAACAACGTTGACGTCAGCGTACAGAAGTCTTGGAGAATTGTCAGAACTATCACAACAAGACTTCGCCAATGACAGCTCCACCGCAAACTTCAACTATTCAGTACTATCCAACCACTATGCTATTCAGCTAACTGAGCTAGCAACAATTCAAGGTAAATTGGAGGTCATGCAAACAGCCAGGATTCAGCATCATGATAGCCCAAATCATGACTTTAAGGTAGCATGTTCAGCATTGATCATCAGCATAGTCGCAATCATCATCATATCCTGCAGTATGATCTTCCTCAAGAAGTCGGTAATTGCGCAGATTACCGTTGCATCAAACCATGACGCCCCACAACATGAGGCAGCACCGAGTTCAGCTCGTACTTCTCACAGTTTTGTTCCCAACATGAATTTATTTTAAGAAGAAGGTATTTTTATTAATATTTTCACTACCAATTTTAAAAGTACGCTTTAATTCCGGACAATAATTTTACTTTTCTTTAAATTTGGATATTTCTTTCTTTTGCTTGCGTCATCTCAATCTTCCTCTTCTTTTCACTGGTTTTTCTTTTCTTCAGGCATACCAATTTCCTAAGCCCGCCAATTGTTTTGTTAGTGGTCCTTTTTCGTCATTATATAAACGGAACGAAATTCAAATGTTACACCATCTGTAATAAAAAAAAATTATTTATAAAAAAAATAACCTTTTGAATGACCGTTACACTCATATGTCTTGCTTGAAAAAATAAAAAAAGAGAATTCCATGGTTGCTTCAAAAATACAGTTAACCTGTGACGTGTAATATCAAAGAAACCTAATTGTGTTGCACGCAAAACTAAATTTGACCTTGACACCTCAATTTTCTGCACATCACATCATACTACATCGATAATATCCATAATGTTAGCCACAATTATACCTATCCTTACTTTCCATGATAAAAATCAATGCGTATCTACAAGATTTTATGTATATATGTACATGTAATGCTTAATATATCCTATAGAAAATCATTACCATGGTTTTTATTTACTAATGCATTTCGCCTGCTGGCTATAAGATATATAGACGCAATACGTTTGTGTTGACTCTATCTCTCTATTGTTCACATTCACATACGAACAAAGAATTTCATAAGTGATCTCTGTTAGTATCCTTTTATATGCTTGTTTTATATAAACAGTAAACATGTATTAGTCGTGAATGTTTTTCAATACATTTCTGATATTTCATATGTAGGGATCATTTCTTCTATCACTTACGATGCTTGCATGATAATTTGCACACAACTGGCTTATTTGTAGAAACGTTCTGTGTGAATGTATATAATCAAAAGGTATGCTAATGTAGAGATCGTTGCGTAATAGATGGACTTTTGTAAATACGAAGATCACATTAATACATATAAACATGATATTAGAAAACCTAATTTGTCCGTTTACATTATTATTGACCCATTATAATATTGTACTGAATAGGCATATACATATACAGATATATATACTTATTAACCCTTATTATATTTTGTTAGTCGTATCAAAAAAATATTATTTTGGTAGTCTAACGTTAGTTTATAACTTTGTATTTCATATACACCTTACTGCTTTATTAGTTCCGACAATATATTATATTGTTATAATCATTAAATTGTTAGGCGTAATGATATTGTTACGAAAATCCCAAATCCAGTTAATGCTTACTAGTCGATTTTCGTAAGTAATAAATTCCCTAGGCATATTCGCGGCGCCTCATGCAGCTGCCGGCCGACGAAAGAGATTAACAGGAAAACAGTCAGGGAAAAACCCAGGCGCAAATGCGCGGCGCGCCATACAGCTGCAGGCCAAGGAAAACGATTAGCAGAAAGCAGGTTAACGGATTAAAAATGAAGCCATGAAGTTAGGTGATCGTAACATGCTGGTAAAAAGGTATATAAGTGGACTATTTGCGGAAGGCAGTTTAGTCGGAAACGTACATCGAGTCGGAAGAGAACATCGAGTCGTACGAGAACATTCATCTAAAGAATGATAATAGTTGTGTTGAGCAGCAGAAAGTATCGTTAAAAACACAATAAAGAATAAATTGTAAGTAATCCTATATTTAAGAACACCATAAAACTTTGAAGCGCATTTTCTTTTCAATTTCCACGGTGCAGTGATACGAACCGTATTGAAGAGCGGGGAAATTCGTAACAATATCATAAAAATATATATAAGATTTATGCATATAAACTTATAACTCTTATACTTACTTAGTTATTATAATAACTAACTCCCTAATAATAAGAATTTTTATGCCGCATCTGTTTTGTACCATAATTCCGCTGCAAGGATATATGCCTCTTATTGTTATTACTTTCTGCTTTTATGAATACCCGCTTTGGGTATTTGAATTTGTATTTAATCGTTAAGGAATCATTGTTTTTAATATGCCCGAGTTTAATTCGATGCAAGATAAAGCATCATCGTTAGTAATTACCTTTTTATAGATAACATCGAAATCATAATCAGGTAATTGTAATCTAATCCGTGTTAGTCCTTCCTGTGCGTGAAGGGTCCGATTGTTCGATCTATAATGGCAGCCAATTTCAAATTGGAAAAAGGTGTTGCCATATAACAAATAATTCTTTTTCAGTGATTCATTTATTTTTTCATGTACGGTTAATGATATAGTAGCAGAGGATATAGGGAAGTCATTACCTATTTCTTCTTGAGAGAGAATAGCACCTAGAGCTGCTTCGGAAGCCTAAGTAGTGACAATGAAAGTTTTATGACGGATGTTCGAGGATGGGGGTTCCATTATTTTTTGGCACAGGTCGTTAAGTGCTGTTTGAAATTTGCTTGACGAGACGAATTTAAGATTTCTTTTACCTAAAATTGCACATAGCTACAAAGCATCTATCGTCTGTAACTTTGTGGATAGAAATTTTTGATGACTTCGAATTTTGGTGGGTCAGACTTTACTCCTTCCGGTGTGATTAAGTGTCCAAGGTATATGACTTTTTCAAGTAAAAATTATATTTTTGAGAATTTAACTTTAGATTATACTGCGCGACCTTTTTGAAATACTTTGATTAAATTGTTATCGTGATGGCGTAAGCTACTTCTGTATACTATTATGTGGTCTGTATACATCGAAGCTTCTCTTTTTAATCACGAAACCGCTATATTGACCATACGTTGAAATTTGTTGAATTGGCAGTATGGACATTAGTGGAAAGTTTTGCTAGGTATATAAAGATTTTTTGTCTTTGTTCTCTCTTCTGAGTGAATTGGGTTTAGATTGCTTAGGTCTTGTGCTATGTGATTGTGAAAAGTTTCATAAATTTTTGGAAGTTTTGGCTATATTCTGCTATTACTTTATCATAATTTTTACAAGAAGATAAGAAATATTTAATTCGATTTGTTTTATTTCCTTTTCCTATGTTCCTCTATTGACATTACGATGGGGCTTGGGACGGGTGATGGAGAACATTGTGGTGGTGGAATTTGAGCATATAGAGAAAATTTGATCATTTATTTGTAGTATTCAAAAATACAGTAAAACAGTAAAACTTTTACAGTGTCGCAGGATCGCAGATGGCAGGATGAGATAGAGTGATCAGAAACTAGTCCCACCTGGTTAAAGGTAGGTGACAGGAACTGTGATTTGAATTGCAAGTATTTCAGCAATATATCAAATGATCAAGAAGCGTATGTTGAGTTGTAATGCTTGGTTTCTTTATTTAAATGAAAGGTTTTATATAATTCTTAGAACTGAAACAATAACATTAAAAATACGAAAAGAATAAATGCGGAACGAAAAAGGTAAACCCGCATAATTAGCGACAGTCATTTTGCAATTGCAAATTTTGTTTTTTTATAATGACTCAGATAACGCAACTTGGGAAATTATGCTGAGAAACATGTTCAAAAATAAATTGGACTTTGTATATTAGAAAAAGTTATCTACGCTAGAATTGGTCAAAGGAGTAATCTTGGTGAAAAATCATTACCGCACATTCGTAGTTTGTCATGCCATTTCATGTCAAATTCGTCACAATTCGTTTTTCAAATCGACTTCAACTAAGAATAAAGAAATTATCCGGGTATCATTTCTGACATAGAAGGTGATACTTTCGTTGCAGGTAAATTCGTCGATATCACCTTGCAATCGAAACATGGGGATTATTTAACGTCATTCAATATCAACTGTCGTCATCCCAGTTATGACAGGTTACCAGCCTAGTATCAGCTCTAATGTAAGCAACTGGAATATAACGAAAAACGTGTGGTTTCGTTAAATTATTTCAAAACCCAGTCTGCAGAGACATTTTTATTGGCGCTAACACATTCTTCAATTTGAAGTGGCCACGTTTGTCTGGCCAAAAATTTACCTACTTTGTAAAAAAGCCTTACTCGGATGGATGACCTCCGTTGATGGATTTCCTACTTCATATTCATAATTATTAGAGACATGGGTTAAACCAATTGACCGTAAAGAAAACAATTTGAATGCGCTAGTTAAACCTTCCTGGGAAGTTGACAATAACTTCAATAAATCGCGTCGTGAAAATAACATTTGTAAGCAACACTTTCAAGAAACAATAATTCGTCTTAGTTCAGGTGAATATTCTGTGTGCCTGCAAAGAGTAAAGAAAATGATGAGCTTGCAAATTCTTATGAGCGCACTTTTAAGTGTTTTAAAGGTTGCGAGAGGAACTGACCACGCATCCAGAAATCAAAACACAATACACAGCATATATGAATAAACAAGATAGCACAACAATAAAATTGAAAATCGTTTTTGATTGTTCAACAAAAGCCTTAATGACACACTTTATTACGTCCTACAATTCAATTAACGCTACTTAATGCAGTTAGATATTTCCAAGATGTATGGGTGTGCAAAGGTTTTCAATCCAAATGATTATCTACTATGCTTTCTCTGGAGAAACAACACACATGACGACAACAAATGCTACAAATTGAATATCGTCACATACGAAACTAAGCTAGCAGCCTTTTTAGTAGTTCGTGCAGCAATACTGCACTAATCAAAACAAATTAAACAAAACTTTGTAATATTGTCAATGCAATTATATACACAGATTGTAACAGCAACAGAGGAGGAAGA
This sequence comes from Glossina pallidipes, assembly GCA_000688715.1. NCBI lineage: Eukaryota > Metazoa > Arthropoda > Insecta > Diptera > Glossinidae > Glossina > Glossina pallidipes. The sequence continues at coordinate 123,476 of KK499965.1, forward strand.
TGGCCAAACAGTTCCACATATTATAAAAAAAACAAAGTACTAAATCCAATGCGAACAATTTTTCATTTAAAAATTTGTATTTAGGATATGCCACATCAAGAGACTAACTAGTGACAAAAACAGGCAAGTGTAAAACAAATTCAAAGAGCACTAATGCAATAGGTACGCTTTTAGCTGAAACACTTCGGCAAATAAAAAAGTAGTGTGATTTGGCGTACTGAAGCTGAGCAGCTAGGATACACATGTAAGGAATTACACGCAAGAGGAGATCTTGCAATCAGAATTAGCCATATAAACGCGGAACACAAGCGGGATATAAACAGTCTAGTAGAGGAATTCCCACAATTATTTGTCGAATCAAACGAGATCCTCTGCGATACAACAACTGTAAAAGGAGAGATAAAGACAAACACCCGAAAATCCCGTAAACTCAAGATGATATCCATATCCCATGCACCTCAACGACGAGGTTGAAAGTCAAGTCAAAGAAATACTGAATCAAGGTATGATAAGACCTTCGAGTTCACCATACAATTCCCTAGTATGGGTCGTAGAAAAATGGAGGCTTAAGGAAGAAAGAAGTACAGAATGTTTATACAGGAAGCTAAATGCCATTATGATCTCAGACCGATATCCAATCTCGGAAATTAACGAAATCCTTTTAGACGGTTAGGTAAAAATAAATATTTTACCGTGTTGGACTTAAAAAGCGGACTTCACCAAATGCCTCTAAAAGAAAAGGACATCGAGAAAACACCATTTTGAATCAACAACGGGAAATACGAAGTTGCGTGACTCCCCTTTGGATTAAGAAACGTACTATCAATTTTCTAGACGACTCTAGACGACATCGTTCTAAAATACATTGAGAAGATATTCTATGTTTATATAGACGAGATGATTATTTTTGGCAACGACGACGAAAAATATTCCAAAAACATAAGGAAAATATTTTGTATGTTTCAATCAGCCAATATGACGGTACAGCTCAATAAATGTGAGCTTCCAAAAACAGAAGTAGAATTTTAGGCTTCCTAATATCTCGAGCATGAATACGCGCAAATCTGCACAAAGTTGAAGCAATTGACAACTGCCAAAGCCCAAAAATGGTAAAGGACTTAAAGTTGTTCCCAGGCATATCAGAATTTTAGCGCCGCTTTATCAGCGACTATGCTAAGTTAGCAAAGCCCTTACCGTCTCTTTTAAAAGGGGAAGGAGGATGAATGTCAAAATCAAATCAAAAGTATCAATAAAACTGGATGACAAAGCATTAGAGGCGCTCAATAAAATAAAGAAAACATTAACGTTAGAAGGTGTCATGCTAGCATATCCCAACTTCCAAAGGGAATTTCATCTGACGAGAGTTGCCTCAAAATACACGATTGCAGCTGTGTTAGAACAGGATGGTAGACCAATAACATATATATTTAGAACTTTAAATAAGGCTGAAGAACGTTATGCCACAAACGCTATCGCTTAGAAGTCTGAGGTACGGTGCAGCAAATGTGAACCATCACGGACCATCGGCCCCTGATACACGCTTTAACCAATGGAAATACTAACAATAAACTTACGCGATGGAAAGCGACGTTAGAATAAATCCACGAACTGCACTACAAACTTGAAAGAAGTAACGCAGTGGCCGACACGCTATCCAGACCTCCACAAGAGATACTAGGAATATGCTCTACAGACGCAATACAACACCGTAAGGAAACTTCGAATTCAACGTACTGCTTCAACAATTAGATGTAAGACTCAGCTCATCCTTGAAACAAGCCAAACACAATCATATGAGTTTTGAATTCTTTTCCCAACGTTTCATACGCACATTATATTAGAACCATCTCCTAATGCAACCAGATTAGAGAAATATCTAAATCAACTAGTCGCAAACTGCATAAAAACGACTGACCAAATACTGGGAAAATTACAAGAGTTATAGTCCACAAGATTTCAAGACGCTCTGTACGAGGGCCGTGGTCAGCGACATTGACCAAGACTCAGAGCAGGAAGTGGAAATAATAAATGAACATAACAGGGCACATAGAAAGGCGGAAGAAAATAGATTTCAGATGCTTATCAGAAGCTATTCCTCTCCAATGAAAGCGGAGGAAAAAGAATAGCAAATCTGCGCAAAATCTGTCAAGAGAACCAATATGATCACCACTCCCACAATATCTCCATACGAGACACCGATTGCACAGTCCACAGAACAGGTTGTGCATATTGACATTTATATCACAGAAGAAAAATCTAAACAGCGATAGATAAGTTAACCAAGTACGCGCAGGCAAAAGTAATGAAATCAGGAGCTGCGGAAGATATTAAACTACCTTTAAGAGAAATGAAATTTAGTATGCTCGAAACGATTGTTATGGATAACGAAAAATCATTCAACTCTTGTGGTCGAAAATTAAAAAAAGGGAGAAAACCTGTTGAAGCCTTTTTCGAAAGGAACGAGAAAGGAATAAAACCCAAATGATTAATGATCTCAGGAAGAAACAACTCTTCGATTTGGATTACCATCATCGCAATCGAAGTGGACCAAAGACACAATCAAGGATACAATCGGGTACTATGACGTGGTCGACCTAGAACATTACGAGCCATTGGTGAACTATACCTATTCTGCCATGACGGCAAACGTAACAATATTCCAAAATGACAATAGACAAGTAGTTATAAATAGAATATCGTTAGAAAAAGTTAACGAAATAACACTAAGAACTAAATAAAAGCCAAGATGAGAAAGATTCTTCAATAACTATATTGATATATAAAATAGACATTCTGAAAAACGAAATCGTTAACTTTCAATATGTCATACATTAGGCAAACGTAGAAGTCGGAAATTTCTTTACCCTATCCAGTCAACAATTTTTATGAAACCATAAATGTAATTTTTTCAAACATACAAGAATCTTTTGAATTTAGCGAAATCAAAATAGCTATTAACCATAACTACCTTCTCTATATCATAACTATTACAACAACTAATAAAGACAACAAACAATTTATAGTAAAACCAGTGAAAACTAAAAGCCTTGTCAATAAATTCAAATTAAATGAGATACTAGAGTATAATAGAAAAACTTTCGGCATTAAAAATAAACATAAATGTGTTAACAAAATTGCAATACATAAAAATGACGATATTGGGGGCCTAAACGAGTCCGAATGTCTTCCGAATTTGATACATGGCAAATCCTCTAATTGTACCATAAGAAGTAATTCTCATATGATCACTGTACAGGATATACTTACTTCCTTGTATTCCCTCACTGAACCATTTCAACGGCACGATCCTCATAGGCCGAAAATCTTTTAGTCTGTTGCCAAATTCTGCAATGAAACGGTAGAGATGAAGCCCTAATCTTTCTCACTTTTGAAAAACAACCTAGAGTTGAAAATCCCCTTATCGAGGAAACCCTCACTCTGGAATTGATCAAAGAAATGCACTTGAACAACACTAAGCCAATCGCGCTTTTAAATGTTGAAAGTAAATTAGGAGACGTTATTAGTTCCATTTTAGCGTTTTTCAATGATTGAGGACAACCATTCTTCTAACTGAGGAAGAGTTAACAAAAATGTTATCTTCGTTTCTTTATAATACTTTTCATTTTTCTAGTCGCACGCTTATCACATTTCTGATTCGCCGATTTGTCCACATAATTATTCTATTGCAATTTTGTCTATAAGATACAAAATGTTTCACATTGCAATTGCCGTTAATAAACATTATCTCCTTCTTTTCAGAAGATTAATATTCTTATTGTCGCGATGTCGCGACAATTTGCTTCAAAAGCACTTTCCATGAGAAACAACACCTTTATGCTGAAATTCTTGATAATTGTAAATGTTCAGGTATCTATTAAGAATGTTGTTACTCGTGGGAAAATAAATGTAATTAATAATGAAATGAAGTGTTTACTTTTGAGCAAAATTTATAGCAACAAATCAGTCAAGTACAGAGTAAAATAACATTGTTTATTTTGTGTAGAAATTTTTGACTGGTCGGTTTAAGAGGTTAACGACAAGATAAGTAAAAAAGTTTTTTAATGTGCAAAAAAATAAGTGATGGATATTTGACTTATTTTTGTTGGACAACCTTTACGGCTGATCGCTTCGATTCAACCAAACGCAATGTCATGTAATAAAAGAAGAGGTTTATAAAGAGGGCCTGTGTTTGTTTGTATACTTTAAAAATAAATTTGTTTATGCGCAAGTGGAGTTTTTACATTTATTCTATGGGCATACATAAGCAAACGCAATTCTACCATAACGCTTATACAAACTCGCAAAAATGTGTCCAATACATTCTATTATCATATCCATATGTTCATTATCTTACTAAATTTCTATTACCATCTGTTTTATTTTAGAAGTACGTTCCTAAAGGGCACTTAACAAGATAAATTACTACATGTGTTGCGTACAGAAATAATCAGGTGATGATATTTTAATGAAGCTGCTTATTTCTATCTTATAATTGCCGTTTATGATCTTTTCCTAATATAATTCCTACCAATATTATTTGTTGATCCTTATTTTATTATACTAACTTTATATTTACGGTTATCATTATTAATACTAATGTTACTTTATATATTACTATTATTACCATTGCTTCTACGCATTGTTAGGATTCATTTTATTATTATCTTGCTTTTGTACATTTGAAAGGTTTACGATTGTTGTCGAAATTTCGATAGCTGTAGACGCGTGTAAGACTAAATTCTTAAAGCTCTAGCGTCAGGCTGACTGTCAGGTTTACCATCAGGTTTACAGAAAACTCTACTGCACTTGAGGTGTAAGACTAAATTCTTAAAGCGTTGATATCTACGGTACCGACTTTATTATTTCAAATCTATTCATCGCATATACACTATATTAACAGTATATAACATGTATTCAAATATTGTAACATAAACTGTCTTTTATGATATTACGTTATTTTTTTAAAACCTTTCGAGATTAAATTTGCATCACTGAATTGTGATTTTTAATATAGTAAAGGCTTTATTTATAATTCTTAGGAGATCTATTTACAAAGTATTTAGGTGGAGCTTATATTTACTGCGGCTGAATTTTCGTCTTGATCTTGCCCGATCGAATTGCCTTCCGCAAATATTCTATTTATAGACCCTTTGAGAAGCAAGTTGCCATTACCTAAATTCGTTCCTGCGTTTTATGTTAATTCTTTTTTCGCAAAATTTCTGCTAATTGTGGTTAATCTTTTCACGAGTCGGCAGCTGCATGACGTAGGTAAAGCGTCATGAACGTGTTTTGGCTTTCTCTCTTTTTACACCATACACCACTTATAGTACAAGGTATAGTAACTAAGTGCGGTCGTATGTAACACGCAGAAAGGCTTAAGATGGACCCATCTTTTATTATACCGATCGATTCAGAATCATTATCTGAATCTAAGCCGTGTTCGTCTGATTTCTGCTGATCTAAATTTGTGTTCAAGCTGTAGGTCGAAATTTTTGAGATATTTCGATGAAACTTGTTACAGTTACGTGTTTTGGCCCAAGGTCAGGCTAGTGAAAATGGTTCGAATCGGTCCACTTTTTCGACCACTCCCCTTATAACGCCTTATTCTAAAAAGTCGTTATATGGAAAAAAAATTGTAATTTTCTAAACTTTGAAGCAAAAGTGGCTGGGGCAATTTTTGAATCCCCTCATATAACGAAAACTGATGTTGACGCGACAAAAAGGGATAATTTTCAATGCTTCATGAAGAACATTTATCTTAATAGTAATTTAACATAAAAAAATTAACTGTACCAAATTTGGACCATCTCGGCCTATTTTTTGGATCTTACTCTAATAAGGATTGTTACGAAAATTGTCTCTTTATAGAGCAGACAAAGTCTAAGTTTTAATATGTGATGACGAAACTTGACCCATAATATTATAGTAGTTTTGTACAAAAATGAACTCTACGAAATTTGGACCATCTGCGCCTATTTTTGAATCTTGCCCTATGTAAGGATTTGGTTGCGTTTTTGGCCCGTTTCCCTGTTAGCTGTTAACATATACTTGATTTTTTAGCGCGTTTATTGCGGGTTTTTGGCCTTATCTCACTTTTTGCACAATATACACGCAATTGTTTGATTGTTTCTGGGTCATATGCGTAGATTCAAGTCTCACAATAATGCATTTTATGACCGGTTGATGGTCACAAATCATCTCCTCATTCACACTGTAAAAATCGGAGAAAATACTTTTTGTGTTGTACAAAACCAATCACATGTTAATCGCTAATGACGTTTATGGTGTGAAGTTTAACCCAGATGTCTGCCACAGTGCTACCAATTTTGGAAAGAAATATTTCTTATATTTGATATACACGTGCAATTTAGGTTGAATTTTGATCTTACGTTTTCGTCACAGTATTATATTATTGTAGATATTATAATATTATTTTTATATATATTATTGTTGATAGTAGCATATTACTTATATATGTTATTGATATTATACATTATCGTCGTTATTATTTTCAGAGATTATCGCTATTGTTTTGTTGTATTATTGCTCCTACTTATTATCACTATTAATATTAATATAATCTATACATTACCTTTCATAGCAGTAGACACAATTATCTTTCATAGTATTAGAAACCATCTCCGTTACATGTCCATGCATATTCAAGAATTTCTTTTTTTGAAACAATTTAATTAAACTACACATTTTGCATTTTATGTATTTAAGTTAATTGTACATTCCAGGTTGCTCTTCATGAGTTTATACTTTATGTCTGGCACTGATGACATAAAAGTCTCAGTTTACATATCGGATTGATAGTCAGGCACCTAATGACCTTTCTGTGCCGCTATTATAATTTGTGAAAGTTAAATATATTGCCTGCCTTTACTAAGCATGAGCCTAAGAAATTTACTGCTTGTCGAAAGTAAAATGAGTTATTAGCCCAATGGGTTGTGAAGAGTGTAACGGGAAGTAATATTATTATTCACCTAGTCAAGATCTAAAATATTATTTTTAATAATTTCATTTCACATTTAAGACTCTCACGATAGGAAATTTATATCGATACTGGGACCCTATACTGACCGTCACTACAATTAAAAAATAGTATAAATAACAAAAAAAAAAAAAAAAATGATGGTGTCTGAAAAAACATTTTGTAAGCCGTTCAGTCAGATGTTTGGAGGTTGTAACGGATAAACGCAGCAGTAATTTCAAAGCTAGCTAATTCGGTAGTATTGGAGAAGTTTCACTTTTTATCCAACAGACACTGGAGAAATAGATGTGCAAGAAACTCTTATGGAGTCATACGGCCGGCTAAACTTGCTTACTAGGTAGATTGATCATATGCTCGGAGCCTCTCTACACCCTACCTAACCTATAGTTTTCTTCGGTCTATTATTTTGTATGGGAGATCCCTATATCTGCTTTCCTCTCATTAATAATAAATAACTCGCCATATTTTTATTCAAATACAACCGATTGAGTTATCATAATTTAATAATAATAAAAGAAAATTAATGTAAAGTTTTATTAATTTATAAGGTTATAAGTTGAATTTCAACGTTGAAAAAGAATGTCAGAGTACACGAATAATACAAAAAAATGTAAAAGCATGCATTGACCTACGAATAATAATAAAAAAAAATCAAATAAAGAGCACCATAATGTGTTGAAGATTGTGTATGGCCGCTCCGTTGCATATGCACATGAAATTGATGCTGCATTACTCCTAGTATCTTATCGGTGCGTTTATTGTTGTAGTTTGTGTTGCGTATATTTAGTGATATTCAGGTGTTTAATAATCAACATTTACATATTTTACATTTGGCTATACATTTGCACGATTTTCTGTTTAATTTTTTCTTTTAGTACTCATTTGTTTGTAAGCTCATAAGCTGTCAGAAAATTTAACACTTGGGATATCTAGTTATCATCTTGAGCATAACCTTAGACCACAATGTTTAAACAAATACTTCTTTTTTAACTTGCATTTTTGACTTCTCGGTTTGCTTAAACAGCCTTGTTAAGGTTAAAATTTTATCCAAATTTACAATTTTAATATTATTCCATTGTGTTACAAATATTATGTGTATCATTATTTTCTGTAGTTATTAGGACATATTTCTTTCTACAGTGCTTTACTTTAAAAACATTTGGTGAAATGTCGCTTTATATAACTTATTTAAATGTGTATCAAAATTCAAAATATTCCCATCCCACATAAAAACAGTGTTTCACTTCTTCCTTTTTTTTTATATTCAGAAGTTCTTTCCTCTGTTGACCAATTTTGTATTTTAACATCAGCGAACTTCTGTACTTTTTGGTCGATATTTTAAGAAATGTTTTGAGAAATTATTAGTTCCTTATTCGGTTGTTAAGGTTTTATAAATTTTAGTAAAATCTATTCGCTTTTTATGTCTAACTTTTGAATATGAAAATTTTTTCTTGCTATCCGAAAAAGAACCTCTTGCAGTCACCAATTCAGAAAAAACCGCAGAAAAACTTTTTATCATCAACTTCATTCTTTGCCATCAAAAATCGCCATCGAATTTAATAAGCCACAAGGTTGGAAATATAACAAATATTATAAGAGACAAGGGAGTTGACTGACTTAACCGAAGTCAATGATAATATACTCAGCAGGTTGCGATAAGAAGTTTCCCCGGATTAACCGGAGAGCCTACTACCACTAACAAAGACAAGAGCGAATAGGAGAAAAAGTTAGTGAACGTGAAAGGTAATGAGAAAGTCAACCGGGTTAACCTGAGATTCTATCACAATCTATCAAAGAGCAGTGGTAAACAGGTCAACTTGATTAATCGAAAGCTTTGCTGACCAATATGCTGTCAGCGAAAAAATATGGCGAAAAGCAAGGGCAAAACGTACCATAAAGCGTAGTACCAAATAAAGTGCGTAGTTTCTCTCTTGGATAAATAGCCTGCAACGAACGTTGGTGAAGGCAGTTTCGATTTACAACTTGCATTTAGCGATAATTATGTTGGGCCAATGTGCTTCTCAAATATTCCACCTTATAATATCTAACTTACATTCATTGAAAAAAAAATTGAATATATTAATGACTCGCCGAACGCTGCATTTGAATATCCAATTAGAAAAAGAACATTTTTAAAAAACTTCAAAGAGAGCAAAAGCAATGTTATATAGACATAGCCTTCCGAATCAAGATCTTTGTATTTCGGTATGAATTCAAGCTGCAAAAGGAATTTATCTATATTTGCTTAACGCGCATATATTCCTTTGGTTAATTTGTGGGTGCAACTTCAGTTCATTATGATTGGATAAGGTACGTAAGCAAGAATAACACAATTAATTGGTTGTTAAGAAGAAAAAATGAACCTAGATAACTAATAAGAACACATGCATATTCATAAGTTAACTTTTATTATGTATGTAATTAATCTTGGTTAATTCTATGCCCTAAAAAGAAATAGAAGGGATTTTGAACAGCTGATGTGAAGAAGAATGCTAAAAAAACTAGTAATAAAGAATTTTATAAATAAAAAAAGGGAAGAATAAAGACTTTTTGGGCGGCAAATTGAATATGAAATTATCAAACATGTTGCGTGCATGTATATTAAGTGAAGACCCTCTATGTAACTAACTACAATAGATAAAAACATATACATGCGTAAGTATATTAGAGTGAGTTAGGTGATATGGAGTATTTATAGGAGGGAATGTGTTGTAGACGCAATGGATTGGCAAATGCACATAATGACAAACGGACAGCCCACAGAAAACAGACAGTGAAACACATAGATCCCTGACAAACAACGAACGGAGGCGTATTTTTTCGTTTTTGTACTTCATTGTAATTTGTGTGTTTCTACATAGATAAACGGAAACAATTCAATGAAGACTCCTATTTTAAGACGTCACCATTTTTTATATTTACTACATTGGTTGTGTCCAAAAGGTAACAAAAAAGAGGAAATATCGAATCTTGATGAACTTAATCTCTCTATACGTACCGATAATTTAAAAATGCTACTAAAAAGTATTTAGTTATAGAAAAAGTTCTAAGATGTTCTTCAGATCAATGACATAGCGAAAAGAGGGGCTTACGGAATCATTTGAAGAAATATGTGCGACAGAAATCACAAATATGATTGTTGAAATAACATCACATAACGCATCTTAGTATAGAAAAATCACAAAGTACAAAAAGAACATCTTGCTAACTAATGGTGTCAAAATATAAAATTTGTCAAAATCGTCGTTCCTCAAATGTAAAGGATGCATTAATTAATTATCAAAAAATCAGTGACCCTCATTAAAAATTCTTTTGGGATTACATGAATTTTTTTAGGATTACATGAATTCAAAAAATTTGCTAAAAATTTATATATTTAAGCGACCACTACGACTACGACCACACTATCCGAAGTCCGATGGATTTGCAGAAAAAAATATTCAGAGTTCCAAAAGTTGATTTCGAAATGTTATGACGACAAAATTAGTGTATGCAAACGCGCCGACTGAAAATTCAAAATGGGTACTGTATGAATTATAATGCAATTAGGGTAATTGACACGAGCAGTATTTCAAATATAATATGAATGTAAGCTAAATACATAATTTGATTTGATATATTAACAATACAGTTTTACGGTCTCGGTATCTTCTACGATCTTTGTCATTCCTTATTAATTAGGCGTAGTGTGCAAAAAATTCGAAGCTTTTTGTTACCATAACTGCATCGGAAAAGTCGCCGACATAGGTATACTTTACGAGATTGAGTCAAGCAATTAGTACAGTAGTATTAACGTTCCACAGGTGACATTCTCTCCTGCATCAAAGGCATTAACAGGTCCACAATGGGTGTCTTTGATTACTAAGGCGATGTGCTTTTGCATAACGCGGCTTTAATTGAGATAAGCGACTTGTCGTATCAGACGGTGTACACTATGTGGCGGCGATGTCTCCAGGGCAATTGCTTCGTCTTCGGAAAACGTTGACTGGTCATTATTTAAACGTTGTGCCGTCGACAGCAATAAAGTAAGAGAAGTATTAATATAAATTTTCGATAGCATAGGGAAAGAATTTATATAAATGTAAAGTGCAGATGCCTAGAGGAGCAGTAGATAGTAGAAAGCTGACAGCGAACCGTGAAACGAACGAAGTAAGGTTGCAGAGAAACACAAAGAAAGCACTCGGTCGTTGAGAAGAAGTCGGCGAGTCAAGTTGAAAATTCGCAGGGTCGTTAAGTAGAAACCGTCGAGTCCAGTTGTAAGGTCGTACAGTCTTTAAACGTGCCTGGTTACTTTCATCAATTCTTCATACTTCATTCATTTTGAATTTGAATTACTTTTATCATTAATGCGTACGTTCTTATTGATACTGATGTACTTTTGCTAGACTTCCTAAATACGAAGTGTTTGGTGGTAAATTACCATAACGAATTACAACTAAACCACAGTTAACAGAATTTCTTTACGAATTTTTCCACTTGCAACGTTTATGGAAATCCTTTAAATATTCTTCCTTCCATCTAGTTGTAAATTTACCGTGAAAAATTTTACATTTTAAGAATCTTACATTCAAAGAATGGAATGTTAAATTTAGGTGAAGACATTTTTTTTAAAAGTGAGCTGGCGTTCAAAGGGCAAAGACATTACGGTCATGCAACAGAGGGGTCTTGAATGCAGGCAACCTTTTACGATAATTAACATAACAGAAAACGTTTTTAAAGTAAAAGTTTCGGCGTTGTTAATTTTTTTTAAGATGGGCATTTGAACTTTTACCAAATGCCACGTAACAAACTGATTCACGTTACTACCGACTACTGCATTTCGGATGTCTTTCGAGAATCTTTCGGCATCTACTTTTACGATATGGTTTGCTATTGAAGAGGCTGCCCCGTTATATAAATGTATGACCTCTGGACGACACGCGATGAGAATGGAAAATAGAGAAAGCAGATAGAAAAATTTGTTTTGAAAAGTGATTAGTAGCTTCAAAGTGCATTGCTTTAGGGGCAAAGCATACGAGCAAAAGAACATAAGCTTTTCTGCCTCCATAAAGTCTATCTTCATAAGTGTTTATATCAAATAGTCCTGGAAAATATACTTGTTTTAAGAATTGGCCGTTGCAAATATGTACGTTCGGGCAGTAACGAGGCCATCATTGGTTGGGTCTTGTCCTGTTTATATAAGAGGCAAATTTTACATAATCGAAATGTTAACTTTATAATATTTGCAAAGAATTAGAAAATCAAGTCTAACCATATTTATGATAAACAGTAAGTCAACATGAGGCCTTTGCAAGTATGAACATGATTAAGTGTGGTAGAAAAAGAAGTTCATTATAGGGAAGAGGCGTTCTTTATTAGTCAAACTATGTGATTGAGTAAGCCTACGCTTAATACGAATTATTCTTATTGAGTTGATGAAGAGGTTAGAGACAAGCAAGCTAATGTTCCCCTTGATAGATAATAAGTTTCACAAAAGTATCCTATTCGGGAAAATGAAGTTGGGGGCAAGGTGCAAGAAGACTTCTTTTACGTAACGAGATTTACTATCTGAGGTCACTTCTTCGAACTTGTAGAGGAGTGAGTTAAAGCTCGAGACCGACTGCAGCTTCTACCCAGTATATTTTCGTAAATATGAGATAAGTAAACTTGAGTAGATTTTTTGATCTTCCATATTACATCACCAAATGGTCTTAGCTTGAACTTTGGCGAATCTGCATGGGGAAACTTCAGTCATTGTGGCTAATGGCATCTAATTTCTATTTTCTTCAGCTCTCTGGCTGAAACGCCTCGTGCAATATGGTTAGTTAATTTATGTAATGAATGAACGTGTCTCCAATTTTTATTGCTTAGCCTTAAAGGATTGGTGAAATTCGGTCTGCTAAGAACACAGTTTAATAGCATGGGGTTATATGGAAACACGACGGATCGACGGGGACATCTGTCTATAGTCATAGGGAAAACTTTTGCAACTCTATCAACCATATTAATCAGGATCTCTTCTTCGCAAATCTCTTTACAAGGTAATGATATAACCTTAATTGGGGCAAGTGTATCTGTTACACCCAACGAACAAAAATACACGAACATATCCATTTTATAAAACATTACTGAATTCATATAACTCAACGTGATACTGCGACTGAAAGTTTACATAGCGAGATATATTTATGTCCTCCATGTTTCTATAGCCTTTTGTGAATATTTATCATCGATGAAAGTTTAAGGATTTGGCTATTTCATTCTATTATGTTTGATGGGTCGCATAGCTTTGCAATCTCGGACGCTATTTTTGTTTTGGATGTTGCATTTACGTGGTACGTGAGCGATTTTATGCAAAAATAGTCGTTGGGAGTATTCTATTGCATTCTCAATATTCTTGTTGTACTACTGTCCGTCAGCGAAGGCCGAATCGATGTCCTTAGAGATTGTCAGATTCTAGTCCGGCTACTATTATATGCATAGACTTCAAATAATGGACACCGGCTAAGTCATTATGTGCATTGCTTCATAGGCGTGTTCTTTTTCGTTTTCTTGTGCGAAAGTCAACAGAGTTCAAACAACTAAGTAAAGAGCACAGTTAACGTCGAAAGTTACCGTGAGCAATTAAAAACCTTGTATTTCAGTTTTGGAACCGTCAGGAAAATTATGCGTTGGTATCTTAAATTCACTTCATTCGTCACAAGACCCAATTGTGATGTTTTCGAACTATATACGCACAGCATTTAACACAGATTGATTGATTGAATTTCCAAACTGTTTAGATACAAATTGCTCGGCTTTGTTGCTATATATAACTTTTGAAATGGTAAATTTGTTAAAAATTTCTTCCTGTAAGAATTCAATTACATTGCTACTTGTGGCTTCTTTCATAGATTTCAGAAATGTAAATAAATAAATATGTATATTAGTTGATTTGATTTCTTTGCATATGAAACAAATTTTATACATAATATTTTACTTGAATTATCATTTTTGGCCAAAAAAAGGTTTTATGAACGGTTTCATACAACATTTCTCTTCTTTATTACTGCGTCCTTAGAATTTGTAGTATCCAAATTTTCCTTTGAAATTATTTCATGTCTTTCATATCTTTTTTATATATAGTACGTTTGAAAACCTGATCATTTTAATTATTTTAGTTATTTTTAAAGATTTTTCATCACAACAACCAGTTATCTCGCAGCCTAGTAGTGTTTTTACATCTTCTTGCGACAAGCCTAATTCTTTCATCATGCATGATAAAGTATCGGTTGCTACGTATTCAGTTATCCTCCAGTGCACTTGTAATTACAATGACCATTTTGTTAACTTGCGATTCAAATTTTTCATTGATATCAAATATTTCAAACCACTATACAACCACTATAAAAGACATGATTTTTCTACATGCTTATTAAACATTTCTTTTATGTTACGCTATAATTACGTTGATAACAATTCAATTTCATAGAAAAATATGCTATAGGTTTTTCTACTTTTTTATATTCATTCTTTTGATACAGGAGAGGATCTATCCCATAACTTGATGCATCACAGGGTACATAGAACCGCTTCGAGAATTTGGGTGCTTTCACACTGATGCCGCTGACAAATGTGATTGCAGCACACTCTTTCAGCTTCTACACAGGTCTCAATTGCATGTGAGACTTTTGATATTATTATTGCCTCTTTTGTATGCAGTGCTTAATGGTAGTTGGTTGATTTGATGACTTTGATTCATCGCCAGCATGTTTACTTAAGTAGTCGATTCTTGTACTGAGTATTTCTTTGATTCTGCCACTTGGGCCTTAACGATTGAATCGATGTAATTCCTTGCCGCTTCTTGCTTGTCAATTACGTATCTTATAGTGACTTCTTTCTTGCTACGAATTTTTACATTGATGAGTTATACGTCATTCTGATATCTTAGTTACTGGAAGCCATCATTTTTGTATATTCTATAAGTTAGATTTTAGCTCTTTTCTTCCGTATTTATGATGTAGGTCTATTCATGATTATGATTAAAATTACTCACATATGTTAAAGTAAATAATGCTAATAAATCGATCAATGGATGGATATATAATATAATAACTTAAGCTCTAACTTACAAATTAATCTTAAGTAGAAGTAAGACAAAAGAAATTTTTGATTTTCATCAATTGATACATATCCCGACATCCCGACGTTTTAGATAGCCCTTATCACATTTTTATGAATTGAATATAAAAGAAAACATTTTGGGAGACTAAATTTAATATCATATTATGGTAGTTTCTATATACATTCCTTCCTATTCCAGTTGATCAGCGTTTTGAAAAGGTACTGGCAGTTCACAGTATATCTAACATCGTGAAATTTAAATCAAATAAGCTATTATATAATTCCACGCATAGCGATATGGCATCCGTAAAGTCTAACTTCCTGAATAGATAGAAAATTTCTACACAATTCTTTTTTTACCATTAATAAATCATTTTAATTCATTTTATTTGACGGTACTTGAGGTGAACATAACTAAAACTACGGGTTGTGTGCATTTGATCATGTACGAATATTGCTTAGTCTTTTTTCTCTCTTTACCTGAAATTTAAATTTTCAGAATATGAAATCTGCCAACATTTCCCTCAACTACAAGACGTACGATATGTTAGAGCGAACGGTTAGTCATTGCGAGTTGGAGTTGTAACTCATTATTCCCTTAAAATATTTGACTAGTGTAGCTGTTATTACCTGTAAATTCACAATTAGTAATTTTCGTTTAGTTTGGATGTCGTATTGTCATCAATGTGCTTGAGTCATCAATGTGCATGCGTCGTCGATGTACATGAATATTTCGATGTTAACATTGCCACGGCTAAATAGGGTTACTGAAGTGTTCGATTTTCAACCCGCGTTTCATGACTTTTTACTTCTGCTCACAACAGTAAAAATACAGATTTAAAACAAAGCGAATAACAATACGAATACATACATAATCTATTATTTATATTTAATAGCCTAACGTTGCTTAAAATTTATTTTACATTGATCATTGAGAAAAACCAACAAAAAAAAATGTGTAGTTTGTATTATAGTGTATTTATGTTATATAATATATTTATAATTTTCTTTTATCTCTTACCTTTGAGCGTTTTTCTTCAAGGCCTTATGCATCCGCGTTTCAGACCCCCTTCAATAACTGTATCTTTCCAATTTGCAAATACAATTTAAAACTTATATTCACAATTCAGTTTAGGAAACGCTTGTATTATTTTACAGCAGCAGTGCGTTCTTCCATGCTCATCCTAAGAAAAGCAAGGTGCAACCTTACACTATAAATTACACAGCAGGCGTCTGTTATCAACAAGAGCGTTCAGCTTAGTCAAATTGGGAGTTATCTTTTTCGCGCTCGATTGTTTATTTCGTTTTGTTAACGGCAAAAAATTGTCAGTGAAATAGCGGGAAAACCGAGACGTCGATTATCGTCTGCTGATTCGAAGGTTTGATAGCGGGTGGTGAGTAAATTGTTTATTCCCTTCCGTACCTTTCGCAAGTCGATACGTTGTTGTGTTTCTTCCTATAGCTTAAGTTAGCTTTAGATAAACAAGACATACCAACGTCTTATTGGATCTTTCAAAATAGTTAAATGATTAATGCAGTCATTAATATTTCTTCGTAGGGCTTTGATGCATGCACCGGATTAATGGTAAACTCAACAAGAGTCTTAGTTGCCTGCCCAAAGAAATGTTTTTTTTTGTTTTATATAACAAGTGGTACAACTTCTTCACTGGGCATTCCTGGTACTGTTTTTATGCAAGACCGTAAAAATATTTCTGTGTCACACGGAGGAGATATAGGTCTAAGCTCCACTGATAGTTTTAGCCTTCCAGTAGGTTTCAATAGAGGTACACCAAGTAGCGATAGTATAATAATTTAATTTATAATTAAAACAGAGATAAATGTGACATATATGTAAAAATGTAAGATGTGTATACTTTTCTATATTTTAAGTGACTCTATGTTTATACTCACTGTTGAAGGATGGGCCATACCCGCTTTGTTTTTTTTTTCATAATGGAAGGAAGCTTCGGAGACCTCATAAAGTACATATATTCTTGATTAGCGTGAAATTCTGAATTGATTAGGCCATGTCTGGTCGTTTGTGTAATGTTTGTTGTTGGCACTCTACTGATCGCAAGAATGCAGATATTGACTTTAAACTTGGTAGAATCGTTAGAAGGTCTTGCATGCAGATTGGTATTGAAAATGGGTCAAATTATTCAGAGAAGAAGCCCGCAGTGGAGCATAAACTGAACGCAACTCCGGTTTTCTTAACAAAAATTTGTAGGTTTTGCTGGGTACTCAAAAACTATAGTAGTTAAAAGGTTGAAATTTTCCACATTTAGATTACGAGATACTCTACTATTGGGTAAATTTTATTTATTTCACTTATTTGTAATTTTAAGCTTATTTACCACGGTAAGATATATTTTTATTTTTTTTTTATATTTTTTATTTTATTTTTTACTTACTTAAACATGGAATTCGACTAAATTTAGCAGTCGAATTCAAATACAACTTAAAGTAAATACTATACTAATTGTTTTAAAACTAGTATACAATAAAGAAATAAAAAAAAGGAGAGTAATAAAAACAAAAACAAAGAAATTAAAAATAATTATTCATGTTTAAATAAATAAAAAGGAAAAAAGAAAAGAAAAAAGCATGTACACAGCTATCACAGAAGCACACGCAACAAGAACAGATCCAGGTTGCAAGTGAACCCCTAAGCCATTGCAAACATGCATAAGCTTGGCAACTGACACATTAACAGTATATAATTTTCGAAAAAAAAGTGAGCTATTACAAATGCAAGTTAGTTTAAGTACGACATAGGAAGATCGCGCGTATTAAACAAAGTTGCTTTAATAGACTTTAAAGAGCCCGATAAGGAGAATAAGTGATAGACATCATTTAGGTTTCTGCAAACAACTCTGAGCGGGTTAAACAGCTCATAATTGTATTTACATTGGTTAAGCTTAATCAAGATAAA
The DNA here is from genome assembly GCA_000688715.1 of Glossina pallidipes. Classification (NCBI taxonomy): domain Eukaryota; kingdom Metazoa; phylum Arthropoda; class Insecta; order Diptera; family Glossinidae; genus Glossina; species Glossina pallidipes. The sequence goes on from KK499965.1 coordinate 141,487, forward strand.
GTGCCTAGAGAAACGGTTAGGACCATTAAAACTTATCTCACCAAGTAACGCGGGCGAGTCTATAGTACCACTTATTACTTTGATTAAGAAGGAAACGCCAAGAACAAATCTACGTTTCTCGAAAGACGGTAAGGATAACAGAAGCAACCTATTTTCATAGGGGGGAAGAGAAGCAATCGGGTCCCAACCTAAATTCCTAAGGGCAAACAGAAAAAATTGTTTTTGAGCAGATTCAATTGAATATACATGGCACCTATAGGAAGGACTCCACACAAAAGAGGCATAATCGAGTATAGGTCTAACCAAACACATGTACAGCCTTTTCGTAATGTAAGGATCATCAAGCTCCTAGAACCACCCCTTTATAAAACCAAACGCGGACCTAGCTTTGCTTAACAAGAGCTCAATATACAAGTTAAAACGTAACCTATGGTCAAAGAGAACGCCTAAATCTGTGAACGAATCGAAATAATGAATGATTTCCTTCTTGAGAAAGAAAGCTTCTTACATTTATTTAGGTTTAGTGTCATGCCACCAAATTATTCAGGTCAATTTGAAGTTGATGCGATTCTATGGAAAAGGAAGAAAACAGTTTCACATCATCAGCATGACCGTATATCTTCCTTTTCGAACGCCATGTTGGAGTGGAGAAATATACGATGTGATGGCAAAGGCCATATGTTGAGTCACAATTCGCTCGAATAGTTTAGGCAAGACACTCAACTTGGCGAGTTCCCAACAAGTTGTCTACTCCCAGTTTTGTCAATAGGAATAAGAAAACTATTCTTTCAACACAAAGGGAAAACACCTAAATTCAAGAACTGATTAAAAATCTTTTGAGATAAGACCACATAGCTCGACAGTGCAAGTACACATGATGGAATTCCATCAGGTTCAGGCGAACAATTTTATTTTAGAGAACTCAACCTTTCAAACACGTAATTTTCAGAAATAATCAAATTGGGTATTGAAGCCAAATTAGTTGTCGGATATGGATAATTTGCTGATGAATCACAATTAGCAGTCAAAATGTTCTGTCGAAAGTAATTAACAAAGAAATTTGAGGTTTCAATGTCATCCGAGGACTCAGAGCCATTGAAAGAAACATGCGAAGGATTTGGGGAAATTTTTTTTTTGGAGTTAATAAACTTAAAAAGAATTTAGGATTAGCAAACAGAGAGGATTTAATGAACTGAAGGTATCTGCAATAATATTGATGGTTGAGGGAGTCAAATCTACGCCCTGCCCTATTGAATTTTTTGAAATATTGATTTTATGGAAATCATAATATTTATTTAAAAAAGTTGAATTTGGAACCTTAGAGAAGTTCAACGAACTGTCATATTTTTAATGAAAGGAAATACACATTGCAGGACGATAAGGATCCTCAGATAAACTAAACGGCAGACAACGATTAACACTAATCTCAGGAAAATTGGCAAAGCAAAGATCAAGCAGTCCACCATTGCAATTAGAGGTACGGTTGTATTGAACTAAATTATGATCAAATAATTCATTAAAGAACACAGCAGCTCTATTAGATGTTGAAGTGGGAATCAAACGTCCAGAACTATCACTGTAACACCAAGCGATTCAATCGATCATTTCTGAAAACCTGGAAAGAATTATGGAAAAGTTCCGACGAATGTATATCAGGTTTTAACCAAGTTTCTGTGAAAGCCAAACAGAAAAATTCAGTGCTTACTGAATTTAGAAAATTAGAACGAATTTTTGAATTTAGGCCCCTAACATTTTGATAAATGACAGATAATGAGCCTGAAGAAACGTTTAGTTCTTTGAAGGGGAAAGGGCTACTGCATTAGTATCACGGGGACGATCTCGAGGGATCAATTCCTTAATTAGGGATCTAACTGGCCACAATGGTTTATTTAATAACATATCCATGTTTTCCGTCGGAACCAGCATTTTAAAAGACGATGTTGCTTTAGGTTGAGAAGGAGCCAATTTGAAAATACTAACACGCTTTAAACTGATTCTTATTATTTATATCATATTATTTCTCAAGTACATATATATTATCTGCCTAAATATGAATTAACTCTGAAATGAATATGATAGACACCGTGATTAATTTTTTCTTAATAATACCAGCGACATGGGTATCAAATAAAAGAACTTGGAGAGTACAATGCAAAAAATATAGTGATGCGGTGTGCGATATTCTGTCCCCGCGGAATATAACTTTCTTACTTATTATTATTACTGTTATTATTATTACCGTTATTATTATTAATTTAGCCAGAGAATAAATTCTAAGACTAAAGTCTTGGAATTGCGATATATGGTTATGTAAAAAACTTTGCTGATTGCAAAATGGTCCCTTTGATGGAAACCATGATTTACTTTTCTTTTGCAAACAAACTCGAGGTGTATTATAGCTTTTACCTGCATACTCCATATATCTATCAAAGAAGTCAAATCGGCCTTTCATAGAAGTTTTTCTCGTTTGATAGCAACTAAGTGTGCATGGAAGTGTTGAGTATTATGAAAGAACGCTTTAGTATATTCGTTTCCCCTATGAATTAAATTGTGATCCGAAGTCAACAGTCTTTTTGCACGGAGTCTATCCGCTTTTCGTTTTACTGGCTAGCGCAGGTTACAAAGTCTATATATATAAACCGGAAGCTTGTAGAACAGCGTGTAGACAGTGATATTTCTGTATAAAACCTATTAGTAATTTACTTAACACTCGTACAACTCGTTAATGCTAATCTAGTAATAATAGCCTGCAATAGCGTTTCATTCTACCGCGGCACGGTAAATGAATGATGGTGAGAATACAAGAAACGGCGCCAGCCGAATATAGCTTTCTCACTTGTTATAATTTCTATGACATTTTCCGCATACACTTCTAGGTTGATAACGTATTCAAGATGCTTATAGTCAATTATTGTCCCTATAATCCCTAATTTTAGGCTTTAGGTATGTTTATCGATCGATATCGATATCTGCAATAGAAATATTTAGTTTTTGTGTACGTTTTAGTTTGGATTTATCATTTTTGATTGGCAGTGGTTATAAGTGTTATTCTATTGTCCCTTACAATTTTCCTCGTTAAGGAGTTTTACTAATTTAGAAAAGTCCCGTAAAATTTTCCGATAATAATTTTTTTATACCGTGAATTTTTTCTAGGTTTGGTTCGATTGCGTCGGTGGAAACTATGTTATCTAAAATGTACACTCTGCACAGGAATTCGAATCCATCTAGTTGAATTGGCTTTCCTTAATTTTGGAAATACTTTGTTTAAATTTATTAAGTGTTCTTGCAACGGGGTGGAACAGCCCCTTTAGAAAATTGATGAGACCGAAGGGCATTCTGACGAAGATGCTTTGTAATTGAATGGAAGGCGTTGGCTAAATCGAGTGTGGAAAAATATATGCCGAGTTTGTTCAGTATTTCGGTTATATTTAGTACGGCGTATTTGGGGCAAATTATTTTTTCGCTTAATATGGGATAGCCTGTTATTAACATCTATTTCTGGATGGTGATCTTTCTTCTTTGAAATTATCCAAGTGGTGCTTAATGGAGAGGAACTCGTTGTAATAATTCGTTATTCCATATGTTCCAAATTTGTTTCCTTACTTCGTATTTGTGAACATATGGATATCGGCAAGATTGGGTGAGGATAGCGATGTTGTCTGTAGTTTTAGTTTGGAGGTTAATTTGATTGGAGAAGATGAGATGGAGATATCGCATTCTTTGAGAAAATTGTGATCGAACTGTTTTCAAAGTTTGAATAAATCTTATTAGATTAGTGTGAATAGCGCCATATATTTGTGCGGTTTGTGATGTGGACTATCGACATGACAAATTATATTTGCTAAAAATGCAATCCGGCATTACTTAGTTTGTCAATATCGCGCACGAAGGGATTTGACAACGAGAACAGTGTTTTGACGACTTTTATTTTAGTTTTTCGGTGAGGGAAGAAAAAAGAATGAACGCGTTTGGGTACTTTGGGATGGTTGGAAAAAGAAAAAAGATTAAGTGAATCAATTAATTGTAGAAATTGTCTGCGAATTTTAAACAACAGTTGACAAATCTACTTAAATATAAGTTACTTGTTACTTGTCTCCTTTGTGCTTTTGGCCTGTTTATTTATCAAAGTCTAGATTCAATAGACGGAAGACGGAAGACGGAAGACGGAAGATAGATCAAGCTAGACGAACAAATACGTCTTCGCCATGGGTGTGTATTTTCGATCATAGTTGGGACTCCATATCCACTGCGTTTATTGCTTTATCGGTCTGTATAGCCTACCAGTTAGGTAACTATCCTAACTGATTATTCTTCCAGTGTTTTTGTGCTATGGGTTTGTTTGATGGTGCCTATTGGCAAACTTACGTATTGGGCACGTTACGGTTCCGTAAAATTGATGTAACTGAAGCTCAGGTAAAGATCATTTTACCGTTACTTTAGTTAACGAAGCTAAGATATCTTGGGGGTGAAGTACGCCCTATGTCTCTATATTTTGCTCTTGGCATTGATCTTTTATTAGCTGTACGATATGCCGACGTGATAAACAATAAAGCATGCATTAAAAGTGGGTCCTGACACTAAAGTTCTATGAGCGATTATATCATTGACGGTGGTAATATTACCAGTAATTGCTCAGAAATCGCCAGAGAATATCTTTGTGAAAGATATTTCTTTATACTTTATAGCCTTTAGCTTGGTGGCAGCTAAAGTAACCAATAACTTAGTGATTGCTCATATGACCAAAGCTAAAATGGAATATGTGGACTGGTCTCTTTTAGGCTATACACAATTAGAACTATGGAAATTGATCCGTAATTATTATATATTTCAACATTAAACATTGGCTAGTATGCCAAAAAAAGAAAAATATGAAATAAAATATACTTTTTCTTAAATTTGAGAAGAAAGTAATTTAGGGGTGTGCGAACCCAACTTCGTGGTCTCCCACAAACATTATGTGCTGAAGCAGACCATAGACAAGGCGTGTATACAAACACCCCGTGCCCGTTCGGTAGGTTAGATTACGTCCGGCAGTGTGTTTAGTAAAGGGTAAGAGCGTGCTGTTCTATTAGTTGTAACAATCTAAGGAGTGTCAGTGAGTCAAAAATATATAACCCCGACCATATCTCACGAACTAGCTATTCAACAAACGCACATACATCGGTTTCATATGCCTTCAATCCTCCGAAAGTGATACTTTCGAGTTGCCCTAAAATTTAATGCATGTAATAGTTTTCTATAGACAGACAGGAAGGATATAGACAGTATCGTTACAGGTTCTATTGCACATCGTCCATACGGCGTATACAAGCTTAGGTTAAGAATTGTCCAAACAATACTAACTAAGCTCAAAGTATACATAAATAACTTCACTTCTTACTTAGCTATCAAACGTACAATATTACAAGTGGTGACGAGGATTTATTAATTAATAAGTGTGGACACGTATATATATATATATAAAAATGGGTTTTTACACGAATTTCTTTTTCATATAAAAAGAATTATAGTTTTGTTTTTGTGTGAAAAAAGAGAAGAGTACAATAAGTGCAGTGGTGTACATACATTTTTGCATGAAGCCAAAGGTAGATTTATATAATAAATTTCTTTTCCGTGAATGAAATTTTACAAATATCGTCAATTGATTTTGTTTATATAAATTAAAACACCAAATTGCCAAAGGAAATAATCAACACAACGGTATGCCATCATGAAACTTTTTTTTCCACATTAACGGCAAGAGGAACGGTTAGAGGAATTCCGCCCAAGTAATGATAAATGGAGCAATTAGAAAGAAGTCCGAGACTCGTATTTTGTATAAATTGCAGTTGAGGAAGACAAAATGCCGATATTAACTTTGTTAAAGATCGTCGTTCTTAAAGCATACGGGCTCTTAAGGTTTTTACGTTACCCGGTTTTACCGATTACGAAGTCTTACAAAAATCTGTCCAATATGTCAACTCAACAGCATTCTCCTCCAGTGACAATTTTTCGGGAACGACAAAATTGTTTTAAAGTAAAAAAAAAGGATGAAGGATCGGTGTGTGCTTGGTGTGCGGGGGTAAAAAGAATTGGCAACGGAATGTCATTTTGGGGCACACCTACAATCTTTGTTTTAAATAAATTCCTCACAGGTTTGGACGGCAGGATTTTCGAAAGATTGTGTGAAGAAGACGAGAATGTAGCATTGACAGATGACTACAAAAAATCATTGATAATGGAAGCAAAGATATATGCAAACGGAAGACCACAAAATCAGATTAACTACTTAAGACAAAGTTTAGCAAGTGTAATTCTAACTATAAAGAAGAGAGAGCGATTGGCAACAGAAACAACAAACGGCTTAATGATAACTATAATAAGGCAAAGAAGAAATATGAACATCTTGGTTGGAAAAACCACACAAACTCTGTAAATACAAAAACAGTGTGTGTTACAAGTGTCGAAAGAGAAGCCATATAGACAGTGTTTGCCACTACAACACAACAAACACGATTAAAATATCAAAAATAAGTTATTCAGATAATGGTGTGAGGTAGTGCCAGAAAATTTCAATCACGATTCTAATTTCCCTTTCGTGAGTCAACAAAAATTTTCCAGCATCATTCACGCTAAGAATTGAGATGAATCGAAAAGAAATGAATTTTCTAGTAGACACCGATGTCACGTGTTCATTAAGATCAAAGGAAATGTTCGACAATTTTTTTGAAGAAAACATTTCGAAACCTTGTGGAGATGAATTTTGCGCATACAATAGTGTATTGAAGTTGTGGGTGGGTTTTCTGCAATGGTAAAGTTTCGGAATCAGAGTAAAAATTCACGATTTGTGGTTACAAATACGCGTACACGGCCACTTATAGAACGCGATCTCATGGATTTATTCGGAATCGTTTTATCAAATATTAATTCAATTAAGCAGATTAATGCCAATACTAGTTCAGGTGAAAGTGTAAACGTGTGCGTACAAAGCTTACCAAAGCGGTTTTCAGTTTGGCAACTGATCGCGGCGTGTTTGCTTCGTTCTTTTCTGTAAAGAGTAGTGCATTGTTTTATTTCTATATCTTTTTGCGCGTAATTATTCGCATTTTTTCTTAAAAGGCATATTATTATAAAGGCATAAAGTTAAAAGGTGTAAGAATTTCAAAAAAAAATTATAATTATCTTAATTTATATTAAAATTTTGATGTTTTTCATTTTTGGTTCTTGCATTCAGCATAAATGTTTTTGATAATAGGTCTCTTTCGTGGTTTATTTTTCTTTTGGTGCTATTATAGTTTCTCTCTATCTCTTTATTTACCGTTGCTTACTAGTGCGAAATCTTCGTCTTACTTATGAGAAAATTGTGTGATTTTATTTTCTCTCTTTTTTTATAGTCTTTGCTGGTGGGTTTTGATTTCTCTTATTCTCGTGTTCTCTTGTTACAGTGTCAACGTAACGGAGAAATTTTCTTAAATTTTTAAAAAAATTTAGTGTTGTGACCCTCTTGATTTCACTCTTTCTTTTTTTGTTCTTCTCCTCATAATCCATCTCTATCTTCTTGACTTGACATGGAGTGTCTATATACTTCATGTCGTGCCAAACCTGGTCCGGAATCTGATAGGTTTATTATGTGCTGGCTTTCCGATCGCTTTGGGCATGCAAACTGTGCCGGCATTATAGGCCGTACTGCTGACGCAGTCATTGATCCTTCCAAAGGATTACGTTGGTCATGTCCCGACTGTAGAAAGCGGGACATTGACTGCTACAGACTGTTCACGGAGACGAAAAATGATTTTTCAAAATTAAGTAAAAATCTCGGCTCCATGTGGAAAATGTTACAGGAAATTAAGTCTAGGTTTGATGAGTGTCGCTACAGTGAGCACTCATCTCCTTCCCAGGCCTCCAAAATAGAAACTCGTAGCGTAAGGACGTCACCTCTGATCCACTCCAAACTTGATTCGCATATACAAGTTAACGCTCCTTCTAACTCCACGTCGAAAGACATCGTTTCTGACACTGTCGATTTGGTCGGTAACAAAATTGGTACAAACAAGTCGGCAAGTCCGTCTGCCTTAAGTTATGCTGAGGTTGCAAGGGAATCTCCTCCCGGTCCCGTCGTTTGTTCTAATCAGACGTCATCACCTAAAAATAATAATAAAAAGGTGCAAAGTAAGTCCGCTTCTCCTCCCTGCTGTTCGAGTGTGAACACTAGTCACCAAACTAGGCAGGCCGCTTAAGCTTCTCGCACAAGTGCGTCAATATTTTCCCCATCTCATAACTCCCAAGCCGTGAACCCTACTATTCCAAGTAGTGATGACATTTGCTTGACGGCAGTTCCTCCAAGGAAAGCTGTATTTGTGTCAAGACTGGCAC
>KK499965.1:154593-166734 GCA_000688715.1 Glossina pallidipes
GTCATTTGAACTCGACTGTTGTTTGTTTTAGTTGAGTTTCTGTATAAGTGGAATAAATAAATAAATAAATTTAAGGGTGATTTAGCTCTATTCACAAAGGGTTCGGCGAGGCTTAATCTTTTAGAGAACATGAAACTTATTTTTTGTAAGCCAAGGCCAATGCTGTTAGCATTGCGCTCTAAAATTGAAATCCGTCAACAATGCAGAATGAGGTACGTCCTTGATTCCTCTTATTAAACCCCATGAACAAATCCGTATTTATCCATTATTAATAAATATTTGGAAGAAGTTAAATATTCTCTTCCATTAATAGATAAATTGTTCGCATCATTGTGAGGCTAATTGCATACCTTTCGTCTATATATAATCACTTAATATTGGATGAAGATTCACAAAGGTTATGTGCGTGGACACATATAAGTATTTTCAACATGACCCGTCTACCTTTTGGAGTTAATAATGGAGTTGCTTATTATTTAGATGATGTTATCCTCACAAGTTGTAATATGGAAGCTCATATTAAAACATTTGAACTAGTACTGATGAAACTTGATTCAGTGGGTTGACGGCTGAACAGCAGTAAATTTGCGTTTTTCAAAGACAAAGTGCCTTACTTAGAATTGCTTCGGTTTTAAGAGCAAAAATTTCTAAACAGGTTTCTGAAGTTAAAGCTTTTGTAGTTATGATTAACTATTATTCAAAATTTATTTCAAACTTTGCAGATATAATAACGTCTCTTTATGAGCTTCTCAAACAGAATGTATAACTTAAATGCTCAAAAAGATGTCAAAATAATTTTGAGCATCTAAAATGTAAAATTGCATCGGATAAATTTTTGGTTGATTTGAACCCTAGATGATCAGTTGTGTTCTGCATTAGTCCGCATTTTAGCTCATGAGTATGCCGACGGTTCGAAAAAGCTAATAGCTTTGATTTCAAGCGCGCTTACTCAGACAGAAAGAAAGTATGGCATTATACAAAATGAAGCTTTAGCAATTGTGGTTAGTGTTACAAAATAGAGGTAATAGTTTACGGGAATTCATTTTAATTCAATTTTTGATGAAAAATAGATGTTTGCCAGTAATGGGATCAGGTCGTATTGAAAGAGAGGCGTTCATCTTATCGGGTTTTAACCACACAATGAAGTATGTAAAGGGTATTGACAATTCCGCTAACCATTTGTTTCGTTTTACACAAGGCACTGTAGTCGAAGATTCTGACGAATTCTGATTTATTAAGTACATTTATAGCGACAATAAATTAAATTTAAATGTCAAACATATTTCCAAAGAAACTAGTCGTGACTCACTATTAACAAAACTAAGGGAAACGGTTCAAAGTAGAAGAATTGACGTTTTAGAACAAGAGATTTGTTCCTTTTAAATGTCGTAAAAACGAACTTTCATTGTATTCTATATTAAGTATTCTATAATACGGTTGTTTATTATCTGGTTTCAGAGTTGTGATTCCAATTAAGCTGCGTACTAAGGTTTTAAGAGATTTGCATTCTTCGCATTTTGGGATAGTGAAAACTAAAGCAATGGCACGTTCATATATCTGGCTCCCTATAATGGACGGTGGTATTGAAAATTAGTTTCTAATTGTGCTGTATGTAAAATTGTTCAAGTTAGTCCGGAAAAGAGTTCATTAATTCCATGGATTTGCCGTGGTCTAAGCTCCACATAGATTTCGCAGGAGCCGTAAAAGATTTCTATATTCTTATAAGTATTGATTCGTTTTCGAAGTGGGTTGAGGTTTTTAGAATAAAAATCATACCTACTACTTTTACTGTCAGTAAATTACGCGATATTTTCAGCGTTCTTGTCGACACATTAGAAAGTGATAATAGCGGAGGTTTTACTGCTGAGGATTTGCAAATATTTCAAAAAGGGAATAATATAAAATATGTTTTAGCAGCGCCAGGTCATCCAGCAACCAATGGGCAAGCTGAAAACTTTATTAAAACTTTCGAAATGACAATTTCAGCAAATCTTCGAGAAAGTAAAAATCTTAATGGCATTGTAAATACTCTCCTTTTCGATTATAGGGCGACAAAACATTGTTCTATAGTAACAAATTCTGCAAAATTGTTGTTACGTAGGGAAATTAGAACTCGTGTCAGCATGCTTTGTCCAACTTTAGTTAAAAACAAGATTTTGACAAGTCAAACCACAAAAAAGAAATCCATAAAGGATTACGTAATATTACATTCGACTCAGGTAAAAATTTGTTAGACATTATTCAAATCCTAATAAAAGTTCATGACAAGAAGCTACAGTATCAGAACGTATTGGCCAGGGATCATATCATTGTATATTAACACGTCACAACAAAATAGTTAAAAGACATGGAAACCGAATGATTCGCGGTACCGAAAAAGAAAATTCTGCAATATCAAGTGGTTTAATTGCTCAAGGCATCTCAGAATGTAGGGCATCAGCATTTGAGGTGAATGGTGAGCAGGAAAGTGTTTCCCCGATACAAAAACAAAATGAATCTCGTAAATTAAGGCGTTTGCCACCTTTAAGATGCAAAGAATAACTTCATATTCTTATATTTATAAACTTAGTAGTTTTATTTATAAAATTAAATGGAATTTTGTATTATTAGATAAGACCGCTGCAAAACAACGACTTGCAAATTGAATTCTAAATATTATTGAATTTTAGGTATAAATCTTAAGAATTAATTGAATGTCTACGGGGATTTTTGTGTTGAGTTTGGAAAGTTTTAAATTTTAAAGTTAAATTAGATTTAAAAGGAAGTGATATGGTTAAACTATTGGTTATAAGCATGTAGGTACGTAAACAGATTTTAATTTGTTCAGAATGTTGAGGCCGTAAATGCAATTTCAGATTTTGAAAATTTTGAAAAAAAAGGTAGTCAACGATTGATGAGTTAAAATTGTATTAATTGTTATTAGGTATCCAGTTTGACATTCATTGAGGCCTACAAATGCTGGGTTTATAAATAATGCAGAAGCGTCACTGTCGATTTTAGAAGTCTGCAAAATGGGGAAAAATTATTTGTACGCTCACTCTTGTTTATACTCAGGTTGCGTTGCAGAGACAACGATTTCATTCATTTCATTGTTATATTCTTTAGTGTAATTATATGTCTCACTTAGACCACGTTCATCGTGCGGATAAACGCATTGTTCATTGAGGTTTACTTGAGATGTTTACACTTTGCAGGATGTACCAATTTTGTGTAGTTCTTCGTGCGCAATGTGTTCATGTGTTCATAAGTGTTCTCAAGTAATGTTCTCGGTTCTGGTGATGTACGTTAATGAAATAGCTTTTTGCGGCTACATTTTTATTATATTGGGAAACTTTCTGGGCGAAATTGTTCGTTTGGCAGGTTGGCCTGACTAGTTGGGTTTCAATTCTTTAAATTTATGTAATTTGCTTGCTTTTGATTCCTATTGTTCCCGTTTGCACAATTTATGTTAAACTGATATGGTTTGAACGTGCGTTTCAGGATTTGTTGCTTTTTGCTAATATTATTTCATATTGGATAGTAAGGACTAATTGTGTTAACGTGTTTGTGCCTAAGTAATACAGTTCTATTGTTTGCTTGAGGGAAAGTTAAATTCTTGTATGCAGAATACAATGATGACTGTTATTCTATTCAAGTAGATTTCCGCTAATATTTTTTGTCTGGCTTCTATAACATTATGGTTTGTTTCGTGAATTAAGATGTTACTACTGATTTCTATATTGGCTGCATAGAACGGTTCAATCGTCTGGTTTCAGTAATTAGTAATTAGTAATTAATTATAAATTAATTACGTTAATTACATTTCGTACAAATAACCACAGTTATTGAACAATGTTTCCCTCTTAGTAAGAATATATGCACTTGATATCTTAATTTTTTCCCATATATGTATCTTAGAGTATACGTAGAATGTGCATAAAATATTTTTGTATATATCCTAATATCGACTTGATGATCTCCACGGCTGGATTTTCCTTTATTGAGTACCTCATGTTCATTCAATGTTGGTGGTCTAATGTGTGCTGAAGATTTCAAAGTTTGAGGATCTGACGTTTGTTGACCTAGTATTTGTTGATGATCTATTTTATAAAGTTTGCAGTTTTTCCATTTGGAATGCTTTGGAGCGTTGACATAAAATGTTCAATTTATTTTTATTATTATTTTTCAGTTATTGAATTGTTTGTATTGTCAACTTAAATCTGTATTTATTAAGATGTTCACTTATGATCGAATTTGAAATGTAAAGTTACATATTAATTTTTTTTTTTAATTATAACTTTTTGTAGTATGACTATTTATATAACATTTGGATTTTATGTATTTAGTTGGCTTTTTTATTAGAATATTAACTTTTTTAGTTAGGGTGTGTAATTACATTTTCTATTTACTATTGTGTTCTCCAATTTAAATTTTTTTATGCTTCAACTTTGTTATTTTGTTTCTATTTACAATTTAATTTTCTTTATGTTGAATTGATTAGCTTTTTCCTTTAGGGTTTAGGATTCCCATTTTTTTATTTGATTAAGTTTTGTATCTAATTTTTGAATTATATCTCATTTATTGTTGTGAAAATTGGAAAATTTACATGCTTCCACTTATTCACTTTTTATACTTACTTAACTGAGAGTTTCCAGTTGATGAAACGTCAACATTTGGTTTGCTAAAAAGTAGAATATTGTAGTTTTTCTTCTCAGTTTAAATAAACATAAGATGATAAACCGTCAACATTTTTGAGCCTTTAAATCTAGTTTTCACTCTCTATTCCAAAACTCCACATAATGGTTCAATTATGTTTACGCCTGGCTGGCCATGGAAGATGCTTACCGATATTGTAATGATATTTGATCAGTAATTGAGAAGTTGTAAAGAAAAATGCTGTTGAGAATTTTCTATATAGCAGAACTTCTGTATTATCCTTATTTGTAATTACGATTCAAACACTATACTTGCTCACCGTGTGTAAGTTAAGGCTGCCATTACGGCAGATCTCTAAGATAACCACTAAAAATTTGTTCTCTAAGAACGATTCTGTTTATTGAAAATTCTCTTTTATACTAAATTCCTTCCTTATCTTCCTTATTCTCTATCTGTCTTCCTTATTTTTTATTATTCACACATTTATTATTTGCAATTTTGATCACAAGTTTGCTTAATATAGCGTAAATTTCAATTGCTTATACGCAGTTGGGTTATTAGTAAAGTGACACTAATTCAACTGTACGATTCATTGTGTATGTCAGACGTTTGCCAAATTCAAGCGCTCCATGCAATTTTGGTTTATTTAGCATTTCTACATTTTTTAATTTATTTATAAATCGTAGAACGGAATGTGTACTCTACGTTAGGTACATTAAAGCATTACCGTTTTAAAAAAGAAAATTGCTCATATATACTAAAAAGAAACAATTTCATGTAAGAAGTTATTATACAAGCATTTAAATATGTTGTTGTCAGAGGCTTGTAAAGTCCTTAATCAACCACTTGTGTAACTCTTTCATTCCAAGAAATGATCGTATGCCCTTGAGAGTTTTAGGTGGGGGAAAGTCCGCAATTGCTTGGAATTTTTTGAGATCAGGTTTATTCCAGTTGTTCCTACTATGAAGCCTAATAATTCGGCTTCGTCTTTTACCAGTTCGCATTTGTCAAGCTGAACCTTGACGTTAGCTCTTTCTAAAGTACAAAACACCTTTTGCAGATTGTTGAAGTGATCATTTTCGCCTTTTCCGAATTGGGTTACGTCGTCGATATAGACATAGGTCAACTATTGACGAATAAATGTCCCTGCGTAAATTAGACAGCACCTTGTTTATTTCCGGAATAGTCCACTTCCATTCTATATTTTTTTTTTTTTTGATCAGGTGAGTCGCCTTTTTCGGAACAATCCACACAGGTGAGTTGTATGGAGACTTTGGAGGTTTATTTATGTTATCTTGCATTAATTCTTTAATTTGATTGTCTGCTTCTTCTTTCAAAGCCATTGGGTATGCATAGCTACTGGATTAGATTGGTTAATGGAACGTTGTACGAATTTCAGCTAGGATATTTGTTGCGAAAGTCAGTTTTTTATTGGGATGTGATAATAGGTTTGGATAGCTCCGGTAGTGCTAGTAATCGATTGTTCTGTTGTTCAGACAAATGTCACGTGCGCAGTTTAACATTATTAATGTATTTTGAAATGCGTAGTTTTAACAGAATTTTGGTGTTTGGATTTATTGTCATGAAATTAAGATTAGTTGGGATCACCGTCGTGAGTTTTCTCAATGTATCGTTACCAATAATGCCAATGAATCATTAAGGACTTGGTAAAATGCATAATTTGATTTTGCAGTTGTTTGGAAATAGTCGCACTGGAGCATGGTGTGTTATTTTTATGTTACCGCAAACGAAACTTGCTGAAAGGGCTTTTTCATGTGCAATGGGTTTTCTTATATGTTTGGATTGAACGCAATTTTTGTTTGACCATGTGTCTATTAGAAATTTTAAAATACATCCACCTCCATTTCTGTATTCGAAATAAAGCAGTGAAAATTGCCTTAGTCTAAAATGAATGTCTCAAAAAAATCAGAAAGAAATGGTAAACATCTTGATACAATTCTTGACCACTTTTGTTCCCTTGGATGAGTGTTGTCATCTAACACTCTAGTGTTTCTAGATCTCTCTTGTCAGTATAATGCATTGTCAGGCAATTTGATTTCTTGTTCCAGTTTAGCGGTACATTGTAGGATTCAAGAGATATATCCACTTTTATCCGATATTATTTTTATTTTCTTTTATTTCAATTTTTTTAATAAACTACGTTTATCTTTATTTTAATTTTTTCTTAGGTTTGTTTTTTTAATTTGACTTTATTTTTTGTGTTTTCTTTTGATTAAAAAGTTTTTGTTTTTTCTTTATTCTTTTCTCTATGTTTACCTTAAAATTTTTTCTTTTTTTTATTAAACTTGATTTCTTAATTTCCACTGAATTATTCTTATGTTCTTTTCTTTTTTTTTTATTCATGTGTATTTTTTGCTCATTTTTTTCTTTTAATTAAATTCCTTGTATTTCTTTAAGTAATAACACTTTTACTTTTATATTTTTATTGTTTCCTTATTATGTAGCAAAATATAAAATTTACTGCTTAGTACTTTGTACTATGGTTATTACCATAGTTGATGAGTTCATTGATGTTGACAACAAATCTGTCTTTTATTGCTTTTTCCCATTTGCTTATTTTCAGTTGCTGCACTGCTTCGCTTTACTCCTTCGGCTTGGCTGCTCCTCGGACCGGTGCTCCCTTTAGGTATCTACTACAATGCATTGCTGAGCAGAGTATAAGAGTGTAGGTTAATAATTCCATTTGTGTATAAAAACAAGTTATTTTTGTTTAAATGATAATTGGGCAAAGTTGAATGTTGATGAAAATGTAGAAATTGGAAGTAAGTATAATAATATTTTGCGTTTAATAACAGTAATAGGAAATATATGTACAGTAGACATCAGTAAGAATAATTATATTAAAAATTTTTTGGCAATAAATATATACAAAATACAATGGTAATTATCCAAAAACAAGCTAAATTTTTTTATAAAAAAATATTCATATGAATATACCAAAAATAAAAACAGCCAAGCACAGAAAATTCAAAAGTTGAAAAATTTTGTTTGTGCGCTTACATATAATTACATAAACACACGCAGGTCTAATCAAAACGTTATAACATGCACATATTCATAGTATAGGCTTACACATACTTGTCGTACAATTTTCTTTCTTCAATATCGTCTTTAATATCGTTTGCTTTTATGCTGCCTTATGGTAGATCTAATAATTTTGCTGCCTAAATGTTGCTAGAGACATATACAAAATAATGATAAGAAGCAAAGTGCATGTGTGTTGGGATTCCAATTTAGATAAATAGTACAAGAGAGAATATATTTTACACATGTTTATGAAACACTTACACTAAGGTGATGATTGACGCAAATGTACCTATACTTTCATGTAAAATTATAATCTACTTAATGGATGAATCGGACAGGCCAACCACTTGCCTTTAGAATTTACATTGTTACTGGTGAGAGATAATTCGGGTTATAAACGGACAATTACACGGACGGACTTGTCAGTTGGACGGAAGCAAAACGCTTCTTTACGATATCGTCAGGATTGCTTCTGCCTCCTTACCTGATAGAACTAATGCTAAGATACTTTGGGAGCCGTTGGACGTTATTTTAAATCCGAAAGGAAGTTTTGTGTCCGCATTTCCAATTTTTTTAAATACAATACACTACAATATTCTGATGTTCCTAAAACTAATGCTGAATCTTTTGTGACATTTGTGAAAGTTGCAAGCCTGTAGGCGTTTTTAAATTCAACATGTGTAAATGGCGATCGTATAAAGCAAAGTTAGCATGACTAACATATTAATACGCCTGGGAAAAGTGGGTAGTCTTAGATGAAAGAAATAGAGAAGCACAGTGGACGGTTTTGAGGAGTGGGACACATATGATGAAAAAAAAATAAAAGATTCACCACGTTTTTGTAAGCTTCCCGTGAAAGTGAAGATAACACCAAAAATGTGTGTTTTTAAATTTTCTGGGAACTAGGAGACTTAATTTTAACAATGTACTTTATGACTTTTTGCTATTCAACAAAAAAAAAAATATATAAAAATATAAAAAAAGAACATTATATTTAAAATTATTTATAATATTATTATTATTATAAATTTAAAAATAAAGTCTTAAGGTACTAGCTTCTAAGGCTTTCGGCTTTATTAAAAACTCTACCGCACGTGAAATTTGAGCCCACGACCATTGAGTTGCTAATCTAGACTCTTGCCTCTCGATCATTCAGGCGGTATTTAAAATTATTTTCACATGTTATACATAAAAGCAAACTAAATATTTGAAAGGAACTTTTGATGTAGCTACGAGAAAAGCAATTAAATTTATTCAATTAAATCCAAAAATAAGAGAAGAAAAGAAAGCGACGTATTATTCAATACCTGACATAAACACATAAATATGTTATTTGTCATGGCAAAGGAAGATAATGAAAAGTTAATAATGTGACGAATGTATGTCTGAAGAGTCTACAATTAAAGCGTTAAATTAAGATATTGTTACGAAAATTAGTCGATTTTGTAAGAAACATCATTCTATAGAAAGAGGAAAGCCAAGCACACATTAATAATGCTTTACTTGCGTCATGCAGCTGTCAACTGACGAAAAGATTGACAACAATTAGCAGTAATTTAGCGGAAAAACGAAATAATGGATTAAAAATGTCGTGATGAATTTACATGACTTGTTTGTAAAAGAGTATACAAGCAGAGTTATTGCGAAAGACAGAGTCACGCGAAAGCGACCCCAAAGTCAGTTCCGAGAATCGAGTCAAAAGAGTTAAATTGAAATATAACGGACAAGACCGTAACGAGAACTAAAGCGTTGTAGATATATGTTTCTGTAAATAAATTGTAAATATAACTTTTTACTATCCTAAAAATCACAATCCTGTGGTACGAACTTAATTTCAAAAAGAAATGAATAAATAACGTAAAATTCACAAAGGATTGTTTACGTTACAATATTTTAATTTTTGTAGACAGACGAGCACAGCTTCAAAAATAACGACAATGAAATTCCACATTAAAATCAATTCAATTAAATTTGTGTGCGAACTCGTTTCTTTAACATTAAAATATTTCAAATACAGATTAAATACAATAATTATTCATATAAAAACTAATGTTAATTTATTTAATTCCAATATACAAGTCGAAACATTTCGGGGTTTCCTCTATTAATGAAATGAGGTAACGCTTTTCCATAAACGCTTAAAGCGAAACTGTATTGTGAATAATGCTACCCATGAACAATATCTTCAATCGAGGCAATTTAAGTTAAAATGTATAAAAACAAACAAATGAGTCGTCATCATGGAGGCAATTATGCACTAGCGTCGGTCATTTCTATAACAACTTTTTCATCGTCATCATGTTCAGAATATTTACCAGTAGCAACATACAAACAGTATTCCGACACCCTCTTCACACCAGTTTTTTTTTTTTTTGTACATCGAATTTCTGAAAGTGCTATAATTTTTAATATAATATATATATAAATATACATATATAAATATACATATGTGGATTTCAAAAAGAAATTACGTCTTAGTTAAAGCTTCATGTGAAGTATACTTTAATAAAAATTTTTTTTAAATTATTTATTTTTTCTATAGAAAGCCGTTTTTTCTGCTCATGCGCTCATATATTATTGAAATTGAAGGTACGCTGCAGGGGTCATCGAACCCAATTTCGAACCCATACAAAATCGTAGGCCGATGGCAAGATGCAGAGTGGCAGAACATAACATCAGCCCATCCGATAGATAATTTTCGCATGTCCGTCTGCCTTGATAAGGGATTTGGCACGTCTATTTCTTTAGTGTAAGCGTCTGTAGAGTGTTTGTGGGATAAAAGTAAATACCCCTGTTTATTGTTGAACTAGGTACCTTTCCAATGACACGTGCGTTTTCCGCTTGGAGTCCCTGATTCTTTGACCTAATTTTGCCCTGTCACACAAAAAGGGTTAGGCATAGAGACAAAAGGAGAGACATTAGAACGTAGAAACACTATATACCTTTTGACTGTGTAAGGGCGCATTGTCATCTTTGAATACCATCTTTGAGGATTTGAACGTGTTTATTCGCAGAAAACAAGAGGACCAGCTGAATACCACAATATAGTCGCCAAATCCTAATGGAACCTTTCCCATGCTAGACTGTGATAAATAGGTAGTTCGGATCGTAAGTATGTTTTAAGGGTCTCCACACATAAATCCAGTTATTTGTAAGAAACAACGTGAACGGGGATTCATCTGACCATAACACATTGCTTCGTTCATCAAGCGTCCACGTCCTCTGGTCGCAGTATCGGTTCTTCCGCGACTTCTTAGGGATAGTTGCCGTTGTAAAGGGTTTTATAATTCCAGTTCTTCCATGAATCTTAACTTTGTAAAGTTCTTGCCATGCTGCTTCTATCGAAACAGTATTGCTCAAGTAAGTGTTGAGCGCTGCTATCACATTTGCCGTTGTAGTTTTATGTTTTCTGGCCACAATTTTTTTAATGTTCGCCACTGTCTGTCAGTTAACTTTGAGTTTCATCGACTATTTATTACCGTGTACACTGCCGCCTGTGAAACGTTAAACAGTTGAACTGTTTTCGTTAATGACATTCAATGTCATTCAAGCACCAACGATTTCCCCTCTTTCGATGTCTGAGAGATCACACATTTCACCAATCGCTTATTTTAACCGTGGCAGAACAAAGCGTGTAATATACTAAAATATATAATATACAAGACATAAACTCTGCAAATATACGCTTTATGTATATGAAGGCAGTGTTGCAAACATGCAACATTATGGTACTATATTGCACAGTGTTTCTATTGTTTTAACCTTTACCTCTATTAAATAGGGCACCTACTAACTTGATAATGCGTTAACGATACTAACCATGATAGTTTTTTGGTTGGGGCAATGACTGTGAGTGGTTGACGAAACCATCGCTGCTCTACGAATACATGTTGTCTTTATTGTATACAAGCACAATTTCCTGAGTTCATTTATCTGTCTTTATACATTATTACAAATCAGTTCTTCTGTCTGAAATGATTGATACTAAATAATCGCCATACTTAAGCTTATGGCTTATTACGCATTAGTCAAGTTAAACGAACTAATTAATTTGCTTTAAAAAAATATAATGGCTGGATCGCCCTTTGATCCAACTCACCGTATTAAATGAAAATGCCTTGTAATAGTTTTTATAATTTTATTGACAACGATCCCTATGATTATGGCTGAAGACTGAAATTACTAAAATAAAATAATTAATATCAGTTTGGCAACTGATCGCGGCGTGTTTGCTTCGTCTTTTTGTAAAGAGTAGTGTTTTTTTGCGCGTAATTATTCGCAATTTTGTAAAAGGCTTATTATTATAAAGGCATAAAGTTAAAAGGTGTAAGAATTTTAAAAAGGAATTATATCTTAATTTACATTAAAGTTTTGATGTTGCTCCGTATTTACCGTTTCTTATTAGTTTGAAATCTTCGTTTAACTTATGAGAAAATTGCGGTGATTTTGTTGTCGCTC
>KK499965.1:170605-376938 GCA_000688715.1 Glossina pallidipes
GGCTCAGGGGTTCATGTGCAATTTGGTCCTGTACCGGTTGTGGGTGTGGCTCTGTGCTAATTGTGTACATGCTTTTTTCTTTTTCTTTTTTTTCTTTTTTTTCTTTTATTTGTTTTATTGTACTTATACTAAGTTTTTTTTAATAATAATTAATTTAAGATTTACTTTAAGTGTCATTTGAACTCGACTGTTGCTTGTTTTAGTTGAGTTTCCGTATAAGTGGAATAAATAAATAAATAAATAAATTATGATTTTGGGTATCCAGTGTAAATGTTAAGAGCGGATGGTCAGTTAATAGTCTTATCTTCTTCGCCATATACAAATATGAACGCAAGTTTTCTAGTGCCCAAGATGGCTAATGTTTCCCTTTCATTCGCATGGCAATTTTTATTTGAGGAGCGTGAGTTATACGTGATAGGTTTATCAGCCCCGAGCAATTTTGGGACAACACTGCCTCTGTCGCATAGTTGAAAGCGTCGGTTGTCAAATTAAAGGGCTGTTCGAAGTCGGAAAATGATAATACCTCCGATGATATTAACAAGGTTTTAAGATAATTAAAAGCCCTTCTAGACATACTCACCCTAGCCTCAGTCTTTTCTGCCCTAGTGAGATTAGTTTAGCGTTTTGAAAATTTTGTTTAATCATTTATAGGCTTCCTGTAGGAAGATGTCATGCCAAGAACACTTTTTAGTTTTTGAATGTTTTGGAAGGCATCAATTTCCGTATTGCTTTGAATCTGGATCCGCTCTAATCCTGTCTCCTGAAACAATTTATTCCAAGAACGATACTTTTGAACTCAAGAGATACATGTTTTTCAGATTTATCTTAACATTCGAGTGTGGTAATCTTGAGAACGCCTCTTTTAGATTACCAATGAGGTTATCAAAGTCGTTACTTAACGTAACAAGTTTTCTCGATGCATTCTTTGAAAACGTCGTCGATCATAGTCTGAAAAACGGTTTGGGCATTTTGTAGCCCAGGCAGTAGTGGTAGAAACTCATATTTACTACTCAGAGTTGAAGATACGGTTTTAGGAATGTCCGATTCTTTTATCGGTATAACGTGGAATCCCGGCGGTATGTCAAGAGTCGTGAAATATTATGTCTTACCCATGATGGCGTGAGTGGATTTAATGTCCGGAATACGGTAGCTATCGGAAATGGTAGTCGCGTTCAATTTATTGAAGTCGATGACTATTATGTGTTGTTTTTCCGCGTTTAGTTTTGGTTTCTTGGGCACTACCCGAACAAAGGAATTGTATGGGCTCTTAGTGGGGCTGATTACCCTTTGATCTAAAATCTCGAAAATTTGTTTCTCGCTACACATCGAGGGTTTGCGGGATAGAGATAGATTTTGATGCATAGAGGGTTATCCGCCGACGTCTTAATTTCCCCTCTAACTGACGCCATTGCCTTTTCCCCTGACTCAAGAGAACTGTGAAAATTTTCCTAAAATGGACTTTAATTGTAACTTTACTTCCTTGGACCTATTTTGAATTATATGTTGAAATTCCTGCAAAAATCTTTCTTTTAGTAGAATAATTGCACCTAATCTAACCGTTAGTGTATTTTTTTCCTGTCTCTTATGCCCTTCCCTATAAGAGCTTTTTTCTCGTATCGTTTTCTATATATGTTACGGTTGCAAGGAGGCGTTTGCCGTAAATCGTGAAAATTGTCTTCTTCTTTATGTACGAAATAATCTCTGCTGCTTAAGGACATGACCTATATTCACAAAATTTATTCATCGCGATTGTATTGTTTGGTCAACTTCCATTTCTTGAGGTGAGTTTAGTATCAGATCCTTAGGTGGTGCATCTTTTGACGGGATAGCGCCATTCCTTTTATCGAAGAATCCTTTTATTCGCGATGAATGGCCGAGGTAGCAGTTGTGAATGTCTTCTACTGAAGGCATTTTATTTATAGGAATGATAGTCTCGTTCCGTGTATGTGGGTGGAAGCATGTTGTAGTGTGATCGCATATCGGTATATGCATCCACTTTGAAGTGCAGACAGAATTATGCTGAATTTGCATAATTGTTTAGTAAAAAGAAAACCAAAAATAGTGTCGCACTTCAACTGGCTGAGTATTACGAAATGCAATATGACGCCAGGCGCTCCAACTAATTAGTGATTAGGTTAGCACAATTTTTTCCTGCAGAATTAAGTATAAATAGTACATATTTTTCAATAAAGAATTAATTGTCAAAAGCAATTCACAAAAAGCGTTTTACTCGCTTAAATTCGAGAGGCGTTTCATCCGCCTATAATATTAGCTAGGGACTGCTTCCTGCCGATCTGATTGGCATTATAAGAAGCACATTGACTTGGCGGACTGAAGCCGAGCACACACATAACAAATCCTTAACCCAAATGAAACTTCGTTACAGTGTATTTCTAAATTTCAGATTCTGAGTGTCCATACATATCCCGTAAACTTTGGCAAGAGTCTTAGCTCTTTAGCTTATGAGAAACCTAGATAACTTGCCGTTAAGCCCTGTAATAAAAATGTACAGAGCTCTATTCCTATAGATTTCCACGAATGCGTCGATAATTTCCTTTGAATAACTTTCTGTTTTAATTTTATTTGCGATGTCGGAAAACTGGGGGTTAACAGAGGCATAACATTCGTGGATATTCGAAGTTTGTTAGGACTAGCGAGTGAGTTGATCTCCCAAAGTACAAACACTCCTGTTGTCTCTCTAATGGAAAAACAAGCATACCTTCATACTTCCCCACTCATTTTTGAAATTTTTGTGTTTCACTGGGGCAGTGTTGGCGCTATCTGTTATTTTTTGCCGTCTGCTCTGCAGAGTAGCTCGATGTATTGGTTTATTTTGGAGGATTGGTTTATTTCCTAATCGTGAAGGATGGTACTGTGCACCCATGACACTTATTGTGTTAGGTCCTTCTTAAAAGGTTGCAGCTTCTTGACGCAGAAACGAAATCTGTTTAGCTCTTTAAATTCCGTCTTGGTTCTAGAAGATGGAGGAAGGAGAAATAGCTCTACTTTGAAGCAAATTAATTTTTCCTTCCATCATCTTCATTTGGGCGATAGTTGCATTTAACGCGACAGTTAATTCCAGTAAGTTTTTTTGTATTATCTCCAATTTCAGCAACTTTTGGTTTATTACAAAGGAAAATTAATAATTTTTTTTTTTTTTTGGATGTCGAGTTAAGTTTAACCAAGCCAACAAAATTTGTGGCTTATATGTTCAAGGGAAACTAATCAACGTTCAATTTTATCGTGGAAAGTTGTCCTCCAACTTATTTTACATGAAAACTTGGCTTTCACATTCCCTCCCGTTTTTAATTTAAACTTAAATTTCTTAAATTATTTTTGTTGTCGTTACACTTGTTACACGCACAAGTTATAAATGTTACAAATTCAATGCTAAACAAACAAGGGCAATTTTTTATTTGGTTTAACTTGGCTCGTAATAATTTTAACATGTTTCAGTTAATATTATATCTTCACATTGGAATATTTTTGATTTGTATATTATATCCTCCCTTTGTCCTATTTTCTTTTGTCAATTTTAAATTATACCCTCGAGTTGGGGTTTTTTATTTTCACTTTGTTTAATTTTTTTATTTTTTCATTTATATTATTATTATTATTATTATCTAAATTTAGCCAGAGAATAAATTCTAAGACTAAAGTCTTAAAAGCACTAGCATCTAAGGCTTTCGGCTTTTTATTTATTTATTTATTTTTTTTTATTAATATTATTATTATTTTATTTTTATTTTATTTTTTCATTTATAAATTATTTTCTTTTTTCATTTGTTTCTTTAAAATATGATAAAGAAATCACTCACTTTTTATTCACATTTTTTTGTTAAATTATAGCCATAGACGGAGAACCGCGTTATAACTTTCGTGCTAAGGCTCAATTTGGCCTTGTGCAATCTCACGGTTAGGTGAAAGAGTGTTTTGAAAGAAAACCTGCACGCTTTACTAGAGGGCTTTTAACAAAAAATTGTCCTTTTAAGGGAATTGGAGAGCCTGGAATTCAAGATCGCGGAACATTTAAAATTTCTTAGTTCCAATTTGTTTTCATAATTTTGATCACGTAAATTTCTTGTTTTTTTTTCACAAGATTTTTGTACTCTTTTGGAATATTATCCATTTTTTGAGAAGTTTTTTTTTATTTTTTGAAATACTATCGCATATACTATCTTCTTTTGTACATTATTTTCATAAAAGTTTCCTTATACTTTTTAAATTTCACATTTTCTGTTGAAAAACTTTCCTTTTTATTTGTATATATAAATGCTTTTTTTAAACCCCACGAACCAAATTTTCGACAAGAATCCGGCACAAACCTAGCCGGTCCCTGCTCGGGCGCAAGTTAAGTGAAGTTTAAAAAAAGTGACGGTTGAACCGGCAATGGGACCCAATTTACCTTTTTAATGAAATTGCCTTGCAAATTTTGTTATAATTTTATAGTTAGCTGAAGACTGAACTTATCAAAATCAAATAACTAATTTAATAATAATAATTTTTTATATATACTTATATGCTTACATTATTTTTTTTATAAAATATGCTTATATTACTTTTATGTAGATAATCCGTCTGCAATAAATACTGAATTATCACAAGCACATGGACTTATGTTAACTGTTGAGAATTTTGTAATTATTGAGATGGCATTCAGGCACTTTAATCAGAAGTCCGTGATAAGGAACTAAAGACGTGCTTTTCATTCGAAGTGATAATATCGATCAAGCTTATATACCAAAATGATTATCTTGTACGCTATACATGTTTCATATATGAAGGCGTGAGAGCGATGGTCATAATGAATTGTTTGTCCATGTCAGCACCGGATGATAGTATCATCTCCACTTAAGCAACATATGGCAAAACATGCACAAGCAATATCTGTCGCTGTTTACAGACTATTGTAATATTTAAACAAATAAAGAAAATGTATGAATGGGCAAACGGTGACTGCATGATCACAATGCACATATGCGTATTCACACAATGGCAAACTACAGACGCAAAATGTGCAATTTGAAATATGAACAAATTATCCAAAAATTAAAAATAAAAGAAAAAGGTGAACCATGTATATATGTATATGTATGCATGAACATTAACTGTGGGTACTATTTTAGTATGTTTTAGTTCAGTAGGTTTATCTTTATAAAACTTATACTTCTCCGTTTCTTACACTAAAAGTTTAAGATGTCTATGTACTTTCCACCTTTTTTCTTGGTTGTTTGTTTGTTTATTTCATCAGAGGGAAGAATCAGTACTTATTGTTTGAGTTTTGACAGGCACACATAAATATAAATAAAAATATTCTTCCTTTTTGTGGAGATGATAATGAAAGTCTTACTTGAGGGACGGAAAAATGAATATGAACTTTCGTTTTCCTCACGAACGAGCGTTAACTAAAACATACGTGATTACCCCAGACTTTCAACTCAGGACTCTGTCACGTGCATGGTTATAAATAAGCGCAGAAGAACCGCGTTTAATTATATCTAATAAAGTTTTAAAAAATCTCAACTTGCCGTTACTTGGAAAAATAATCATACCATATCTTTTTATAAAAAAGATGAAGGGTGCATTATACCGCAGCGATTTGAAAGATTGATGACAAAAAAAGTTATTTCTTCAATTAACATGATTACAACTCCTGTTCAACATTAAGAGCGCTCCATTTCCACCAGCTTCCTTGAGCTACCTGGTCACATATATCAAAATTTAACTGATTATACGCAAAGAGTTGACATCCACTGGAACTATCGTAAGTGTTCAAGAGAATTTATTACTCTCTTTTTATAAATTATGGGAAATTTCGTGTCTTAATAATTTAGCGGGCTGATTCCACTCATATCTAAATGATCGAAAAAAAATTGTGCTTTTCACGCATCTGGGTCCAACCCTCTTTAATTTATTTATGAAAGATTTACCGACGTGTATTGAAGACCCGACATTCTTATGTTTGCGGACGATGCAAAACGATGAAACTGAGCGTGTGGGCCTTCTTCAGTTGAACTTAAATGGTTTGAACAGTTGGTATGATACTAGTGGCTTAATCTGAATAAAATACTCTTAACGGTACCCATTCATATAACATTTTGAATGAAAGATCTTCCAGCGCCATTGCGTATAAACAATATCTTCGGTCCCTTGATGCTATTACTGGCGAATCTATTATAAGTTTCGTAATAGGGAGAACTATGTAATGAGAAAGAAAAGGAATCGAGCGTATCCTAACTTTTTCGGAAATGTTTTCGCGCCAAATCAACTAAATGTCCGCGATTCATCACCATTTTTTAATAATTTTTGATACAGAGTTTTTTTCTCATTATAGAACGAATATAAAACTTGTCAACTTCATCTTTCACTACATATCTAATCAGCTATTATAGGTCGCAAAAACGATACTATTGATCTCCAAATTTTCCAAGGACTGGAAAACAACTTTTCTCGCAGTACTTGTAAGCTTATGTGCTGGCATATTTCGGATGGTAAGCAATTTGTTCCTGTAAATGACTCCACACTGTCCCAACTGAGATTATGTCTGGTGTATCGCAAGATTCCATTTTCGCTATTGTTTCTCCTATTGTTTAATCCCTTCGTAAATGATATTTTTTTGCATATGCAGATGACATGGTTCTGTTTTATAAAGATAATGCAAATAATTTTCATTCTTTCGAAAACAATATTAACGAGTCTTTAGCAATTCTTAACTCCTGGATTATGAGATAATATGCTTTGCATTAACTCCAATAAGACTAAAGCCTTATTGTTCAGTGCTCCCCGTTCTGGGTCATTTAACCTCAATATAAAAATGTCCGGGTATTCCATTCATCCTATAAATTCAATGAAACATCTTGGGGTAATCCTTGATCGTAAACTTAACTTTGGCCCCACATTGACAATGTCTCTGCTAGTATTCGTCTTACGCTTTGAAAAATGTACAATCTGCCTCTACAGGTTAAAAACACCATTGCGCATTCGCTCCTCATGAGGCATGTTAACTATTGCATTGAACTTCATTCTGAATGGGTACAATTTAGCTAAAGTTCAAAGAATTGTTCGTCGTCTAATACGTTTTTGTTATAGCATCAAACTTAAAGACCATGTCTCCTCTCTCGGTCATGGTCAAATCATTCAAATCAAGTCTTTTAATTGAACAACTGCCGTTCTCTAGAACGAACAAAACCCCGTTTATACTAATACCACGTTTGTCTAACCTATCAGACAAACCATCATTTGCTGTTCGTGTAGCTAGATATTGGAAGGCCTTACCACTGAGTCTGAAATCCTGCAAATTCTTTGAATACGCTTGGAAACAAATTGACCGCACTGCTAAACTCAAAATTTTGTTGCTGGTAGGAATTGATGATTACAATGTTTATGGATCAATGATTACATTGGCAGCCATCTAGCTGACTTGTATACTCACTTATGTTATAGATTATTTTGACATAGGAAATATATCTATGACTTTATACTAACTTAATAAATGAAATGAAATGTAGCGAGCATTCATTTGGTTGGCCTCCGCAAAATTTATTATTATTGACAACTACGAGCTACATCACAGTTCTTTAGCGACATCGACATTTTATTGGATCACACGCGGTGATATGCCCGTCATATTAGTGCCTGCGTTAATAAGGCGTAGCCACGGTTTGGTTTTACAAAACGTTTGGTTTAAGAGTTTAGCGATCCGTACGTTCGAAAACGCCTATTTACGTCGCTGGGCGGACCTGTGTTAGGATATTGATAAAAAAAAAAACAATTTTTATTATTTGCTCTTTGTGCCTTGGGTTGAAATATCTCGAAACATCTGCTGCCTTATGGGAACAGACCTAAACTTCTTGATCAATAGCCTTCATTTTCAAAATAATAAAAAGCTAAAAGAATTCGCCTATTCTAGATATGGAGTTTACTTCATTTCCTGCAATAATTTCGTGGGGTCCAGCGCATGTCTTTTGGTATTTTTTATCTTCGTTTTTTAGTCGTACGGAATTTTCGGGCTTTAAATTTAAAGGTTTGATCTGTTTAGAATTAGTTTCTAACATTTTTCTATTTTTCTTCCTTTCTATTAGTTTTTTAGTCGTCTCTATGAAATGACGTAATCTGGCGTTTAATTCATTGGCATAGTTACCTACATTGTAGTTTTTTTGGCAGATAGAGTAATTTTCCAAACAATAGCTCGTATGGTGTGACGGTAATGGGTGCATGTGCTGTAGTATTGTATGAGAAACAGATGATGTTTTCAGGTATTTTAAAAGACTCTATAAGTAAAAACCTCAGATATATAGCCTGAAATCAATGTCCGTGTGATTTTCTACAAAAGAAACATTACAGATAAGTTTACATGTAACATTTCCGTTCCTATTATTTTCCCAACGAGATTATCATAACGTTGCTTTAAAAGCTAAGTCAAGAGAGACAGCAATCATCGAAGCCTATAAAGAGTCCGTTGAAATTGTTTTTCAAATTTTGAGTGACAGCTCAAATTTTTCGTTCACCTAACAACAATCATGACATCCCAATATCACTCTGGTGCCCCATAAGTTGCACAAGTAACAAACAGGCAACTGTGTAAAACCCGAATAACACGTCTTGCCAAGTGTGCTGCACATCGTAAAGTACGACAAACTTGTCCTACCGCATTCTGAATCTTAATGCTACCCTTAAGTAATATCATCACTCTTTTCTGTAATGGCACATTGACATCCAGGCTATTTGCCTATGGTGTAAACGCACACTGCGCTCTTTAACTACTCTTCGAGGTTTAACCTTTGCTAGGGTCCATCATAATATTCCAACCAATCCAAAGATGGATTTGTAAGGTCAACCTTTTATCACATCCCTAACGACAACGTTGTTCGTACCGATAACACATGCGCCCCTCTGAAAGAAGTAACTATCCTAGAGTTTAGTTTCCAATCAGTTAGTTTCTCTTAGTCAGGCCAGTATTTTGTTCCAACGAAAGTGGTCAAAGGCACTCTCAATGTCAACGAATATGCTTAGCGCATAATCTACGTGCACTGACGCATGCCTGCACATATATGCAGGCGACGTCTGTAGCAAGTCCCCCTAGGAATTGCTTATCAGCCAGACTCAATACAAGATTCGCAAATCTTTCATCCACCAGCTTCATTGTTTTTCTGCGCAAGGATTAGGAAAAGACGGCTGTCACGGTGAAATGAACAGTCCCTTCATAATTTACCAAGCCACTTCAGGAGAAGGACAATCCTGGTCACTTTACATGTAAATAAACCTTCCGCCCAGCATTGAGCCTGAGGTGTGCACAGATATTCTGGAATAACATTTCACAGTACCGTAGATATCTCTCGTATCCAATTCATATTTCCATCCAATTCATCCAATTCCGTATCCAATTTCATATTTCCCCAAGCAAACAGGAGAAAATTCCATCCTAATATCAGGGGGATCAACCCCATCTCGCTCAAGCAAAAATCAACCCATGAACACCTCCGGACCCTCCCTCTACGTATCTAACGATGTGTTTTCTGCACGAATATTACACATTACCAACGGGTTTTTGCCTCTAACAATCCAGTGCAACTGACCCCAGGGGTTGTCGCGGTTGCTAGAAACTTGTCTTAACAAGGATACGCTTATATTGATTAAAGCACCGCCTGAAATGTATCGTATGCTGCGCTGCATTTGCTGCACCGGACCGTCCCCTAAGTCTGCGTACAGCCCTTCGATTATCGGGAAGATTCATACTTAGCTCCCTTTCGATTTTCCGTACGACATTTTTCGAGAAGGAGGTCCTTGACACACCTGACCGATTTAGGTCAATTTGCTTGTCTCGTAAGATTTTTTGTCGAAAATTCCATGTGGTACAATTGTAATCACTTTACTATTATAGACCCTGCAGATATCTCAATTGGCTGAGAAAAACACCAACGTCTTACATTCAGCTCCTTGGGCTCAGAATGGGTTGAGTTAGTTACCAATTTATTTATATTATGATCACTAACACCTTACCCACTCTTAACCACCCAGGAAAACTTATAGCAATAATCGATGTCACTAGCCACAACTGGAGAATGAAGACTTAACCATTCACCCAGTTCATTTAGCACCTGAAAGTTTCACACACACCATTTGAACTAAACTTCATCTCCTTTTTGGTTGCGTAGGCCAGAACGAAGTTCTGCCGTTTTGACAAATCATAAAGATAAGTAAACACAGATAAGTAAATGCAGTCCCACGATAGGAGTGGCAAGTAGTATCATCGAATCCATATACCTGCTCTATTCATCTTGTTCCTCATTAAACTTGCAATAGAGGCTAGAAAGTAGCAATCTCACATGCGGTATTTTAGCAGACAAACACACACCATGGCTACTAGCAGGGCCAAATGTTGTGAGAAACCAAAGTCGTCCCTCGTTTGGCCTCACAGGTTCTTCGTCTCTGAGGGGAGTGTTAGAGTAAGTTAGACTAAGAGAATTAGAATTAATCGGAGAAAAAGGAGAGTGAAGAAAAATAAGCCGAAGTTTTAGAAGTTTGAGTGCTAAGGAGAGGGAGCCGAAAAAGGCGATGTAACAATTAAGAAAGAACAGAATTAGTTAAATGAAATTAGGTGAGTTGGTGGCGAGGCGAGCAACGTAGTAGACGTGTCGGTCGAGTTGGTGCGGTTACAACGATGGTGATGCTGGATCCTTAGATTACATAAAAGTGAACTTATATTTGAAATGTAGATGAAGAAACAATGAAATATATCCTTGAAATTATGAAACCTCTTATATAAACTCTGAAAAGAAAACTGAAAATGTAAAAGAACAAACGCTGAAAAATATCTTGAAAATTATAAAACCTCTTCTATAAACTCTAATCGAGAAAACCAAGTTTTATGAACAACAAAAGAAAGCTACAACGACGTTCAGCGACAAGACAGGAACACGCAGAAAGCAAAGGTGAACAACGAAATTTTCTTGTGAAACAAAACCTGGAGACGCTGAGCTACCCCAGCACCAGGTTTTGGGCAAAAATAGCCCCTACAATGTGTTGCCCACGCTTACATCATTTACAGTGGTAGGTTTCTCTGAAGATTTAAAGTGGGTACACTACCATGAAGGTTTTATCCCACGGTATCCGATGACGCATGGGACTGTAAAGCATTCACAGTGACAGCGGAATCGGTACTGTCAAGAAAAAGCAGGACACTGTTGGAAAACCTTTAAATTGGCCTTCGGAAACGCCGCTTTACTATATCAGCCGTTGTACTCAGGGTAAGTTGTAGAAATCATTAGATACATCGCTAGAAGTTCCCTAAACTGGCAGGCCGTACAATTTGCGACGCTCGTATATACACTACATCTACCGCAAACTTGACCATAGTGCCTGTAAACGGTATATTTGATCCTGCGTTCTTTCATCTTATGGGCGAAATTCAGGCCACGGAAATGGCTTGGTATCTCATCGAATGAGCGTATTCTCAATGACGTCCAGCTTGCATACCGAGGCCAACTTACCTTGAGCAGATACTTTCATACCGATTTCCCCAAATTTCGCAGTGGCTACGTCCTTTCCGTTTCCGCTGCAGACGGCGTAAAAGAAACGGCGCACCAGAGCAAATGGGTTAATCATCGTGGACGCGCGCGTCCAACATCAGTTTGTAGAGAAAATATCCACTGCAACTTTCTACACTGCAGTGCAGTCTTTGAAGCACTACATTCTGCAACTAGACCAAACAATATGGCCTGATACTCGCTAGCCACACTGGCAATATTCGCGTTCGTCTTCATCACCGCATCCATTGATACAGGTTGTTGCGGCACTTACATTAGCAAAAGGCGCAGTCAAAACGGAAGGCATTGTAGCCGTAGCAACAGAAGCTGGTGACAGAGCAGCAACTGGGGCCGCAGCACCAACCCGAGCCGAAGCTTTCTTCAGTGCGGCAGCAGTAACTGAGACGACGGACACTCTAAGCCTTGAAGCCAACCTTATTTCGGATTTGAGACAACTATCAAGGTCACAAAATTTATCCATTCATAGAAAATAATAGCCGCATCCACCACAATTTATATTTTTTCAGTTATATATGAAGCAATTTAGCTTTGGAAAAGGCTAAACGCACTAAAAGTAACGATACTTCTTATCCCATAATATTTTGTATAAATAAAAAAAGGTTACAACAAAGAATTTCAGCCTCAGAAAGGCTGAAATTCATTCACACAGCCTTCAGTTCTTTGTGAAATTCACAAAAGCTATTACAATTGTGAACTCTTCCTACAATTAAGCTATTATTTGCTTATTTGTAGATATTTGCACCTGTTATTTAAAATAACAATAAGCACTGAAACATTTAGCTCCGTACAAACGGAACATAAGCCGTAAAAGCAAAACAATGAATTAACCATGATGTCTGCGTAACGGGGTAAGGTATAAAATGATGAAATTTTAAAATCAAGGATTGTTTCCGCCATTGTTTTAGCATATTTTCTACGAATGTTATGAGTTTTAAAAATTTTGTTAATTCACCTTGCGTCGTTAGAATGTCGCAAAAGGCTTTATATATTCATAAAGGACCGACCGCGTCGATTGATATAACTTCAAAACTTGTATTTGTGGTATCTTCCATCTGTTGTTTTTGTTTGGTGTACCTGACTTGTATATTTGCAATACACCCTGTACAATAAACGTACGCAATGTTCATAAAATTGTTTCAGTGTGTAAAATTAAATATTCGCTTTGACAAATATAAGAAAATGTGTACATACAATTCACGAGCAGAGTTGATTTTAGAACTACGTCTTCACGTCCGCCTTCTTCAAATGTCTCTCTGGAGGAGCGGGTTTTCTTTCAAACCTCCTTAAGAACGGAATTATATCGATCGTTGTCGTCAGGTATGATGATCTGTTGAGAAGTAGGTGGCTGACATGGCGATGGCTGGTTTTTAGCGAGCAAGTTTGGTGTTCCAATGATTTCGTCCTCAGTTGGTCGAATTTCCATAGAGTTTATACAAAACTCTTGTTGGTTTCCTAAGTTCGTGAGGATTAATCTTTATTATGACTGGTTGATCAGTATGAAAGGCAGAAGGTGAGTGGCAAATTTCTTCAGGTATGCAGCTCTTTCTTTCTGATCGTAACTTTGGTGCAATGTCTTTAGTAATGGATGCCAATAATATGCTACAAATATCATGGTCGAATAATCGTTGTGCCGGTGAGCGTGAGTTGGTTCTGGGCATATCTATAAAATTTAATAGGCCTAAATGCACATCACTGCCATCTTGGGTTTTCGTTCCAAGTATATGTTCCGTTATTTGGACGTCTCTTTCTACAATACCATTTCCCGGATGATATGGAGACCTTGTTGTATGATTAAGTTTCCATGTGGTTATGAATACTTAAAATGAAGGGACGTAATGACATGAATGGCACAAAACTCGTCGGGTGATGGCTTCGCTGGATGAATTGTCTGACATTAGTGGCGTCGATATGGATTGCAATTTTGTTATTTTTACTTACGACAACCATTGGGGAAAATGCGGGTGTTGTCTTGACTGTTAATTGTGTAACACCTACCCTTCTATAATTTTTTTGGCATGTATAATTTGGTTTTGTATGGTATTTAACGAGCTGAACATGTATCGAGTTTAGGATTGTCAATCAGTTCTATGTCCCAGATAAAATTTTTAAGCGGCCCATACCTTTAAATAGCGTGGATTCAAAATCTGCAATCTTAAAACTGATATTGGAAGGCAAGGATGTTATTTCACGATTTAATGTGGCTTCCCCAATTACCGTTACTCTGTCGTGGCCGAATGCTATAAGATTTTTAAAATCACACTGTTGACTCGTGGATTGAGTACGTTTGGCTGCTGTTTTAGGCAAAACTTTGCGCACCGTTATCTAATCTCGCACTAGAATGTTTCACTTTTTCGAAAACGTTTTGTTGAATCGATCAAGTGATTTTGATTTGTTGTGTTTATGGATACTGCGAGAATTTCATCGTCGATATCGTGAACATCTTGGCCACAAAAAACGGCAATTACTGTCTTTTTTAGCTTTCGTTATTTTTACTAGGTTTTATATTTTTTTGTACACATAACTTCGATATCATGTACACCTCAACATTTTTCGCACTTATTACCAAATGCAGGGTAGTTACGCATTGCATGACTTTTTCCATATCTAAAGCTGTCAAACGTTCCACTTTCAGCAAAATATTTAAATGAATGCTTTTGTTATGTTTATTTTGTTTTCAGCTGTGCTTTTGTGCTAGTTAAGTGGCTTAACGTGTCTGAAGCACTATGTAAGTTATCTGCATATGCCGACGACTTGCTCATCCTGGCAGAAGGCCCATCGAGAACTGTTCTTCAGCAGCTCGGTGAGAGTACATTACACCAGGTTACTGAGTGGGGGCAGCGTGATGGCGTGAGTGTTTCGCGGGAATAAACCGTGATGATGCTATTGAAAGGTAGCCTATCTCATGGTCGACCTCTAGTGATTAGAATTAATGGGGCTAGTCTTAGGTACAAGATTATTGTTAGGTACCTAGAAATTAGCATTGACGAAGGGATGAGTTATCTCCTACACTATGAAATAGTGAAAGAAAAACTTTTGAATGCTCGTTGATGGTTCGTCGTGTCCTACGGTCTCATAGTCCGTTAGTATTGCTCTTTTCTCCGTTAGTCTGCATCTAAGTATCTGTTGGTCCGTTACATTATTGTCTATGGTTACATGCCTACGTACCCACACACACACATTTATATTTAGTTGTCGCGAAATCTATTATGTGTTTAGTTCATAATGTTTGTAATTTTGTTTTTATTTTTTTCTATTACGGTATCGTAATGTGATTTATTTCTTACTTTCTGTGATGCTCCATCTCATTTCTTTCTCTTCATAATGTCGTCACGTATTGTTTTACGTTCCTAATTGACGCAATCTTGTGGTTCTTTGCATTTTCTAATCCCTTTAATAAATTTGCTTTCGGATTAAGCCACTCTACTGACAACAATATTTGCAGGTTCTTCTTTTTATTTATATGTCCCAGTTTTTACAAACTCACTGGTCTTAGTTATAATATACTTTTATGAGGCTTAAGTTTCTACATAAGAGTGGCCGAGCAGGCAAGAGTCTCGACTAGCAATTCAATGGTCGTGGGTTCAAATTTCAAGTGCGGTAGAATTTTTAATAATAATAGTATTTAATAAAAATAAAGCCGAAAGCCTTAGATGCTAGTGCTTTAAGACTTTGGTCTTAGAATTTATTCTCTGGCTAAATTTATATAATAATAAAAATAATAATAATAATAATAATAATAATAATAAGAAATTTTTAGTAATACATTTTCAGTAGAACTAAATTTTAATTCTTATTTTTTGGTGAGAAGTTTGTTTACTTGAATTTGAGTGTTAATTTCCAGTTTTACGGATACGTTTTTACATAGGCTTAAATTTTAATTGCCAATAATGTGTTTTCACTTGGGGTTGAGTGTTAATGTTAACTTTTCACAACTTTTCCACACACAACTCTTTCTTTCTGATGTTTAAAATTAAAAAAATATATATATGCAAAATCATTTTTGTTCGCAGCACATTCATTGATTAAACAGCTTTATTTACAAGTTAAGTTAATATGATAAACTTATTTTAATTTTTGATAATTATTTTGTCAATTTTACATTAAATGACACTCTCAACTCTCTGATTCCTTTTTCTTTCTCCTCCTGAAGCTAATTTTATTGCCAAAACCTACCCTTATGTTATGCAGACGGACGTCGGATTTTGTTCTCTTTTCATAATTCTCTCTCTAAATAGTGCTACGATGTAAGCGGAAAATTATGAATAGAGATCTTAATTAACGGAATTCCGTTATTATAAATAACGCTACTCTTTTTGTGAAGAGCAGGGACAAAGCCGACCGACGGAAACCACCTACACGTATGTACGCGGACGTTACAATACTTTTTCCTAAGAAGTTGATATAGAACTCGCCCCGCCCAATGAGAATATTGTGCCCGTTCGCATAGTATAGACTTGTCTGACCAGAGACTTTTTAATATTTTCTTCTTCTTTAATTCTGGTACCAGACGTGTCAGGAATCCCCGAAGCATTTCGTCTAGCTTCCGACTGACGGCGGTAACAGCCTATAGCGGAAGTTTCGTGGTAGTTGTTCTTAGCTCAAACTCGCGGGAAGTACTTTTGCTCCGTGTGGAGTTGCACCGTAACTCCTTACGCCGTGCGCCTCACCCACAGAAGAGCAGAGGCTTTAGATAGTGCTACGCTCTCACCAGAGATAGGACATGCCGATATACTCTCTCGTCTGGTACTCGAGCACCTAACATGCCTCACGGAAACGAGTGCACCGACTTCGGCACCTTACGTGGGGTTAAACTCACGTTCAAGCCCCAGAGACATCTGTTCACGTAAAATGATATCGGTTAGGACACCAAGTTCATAAGTTTTAGCTTGTAGGCAAAAACGTGTCATCACTTCATCAATTGTTTCACCTTCGTTTTGTTTAACTTTGTGAATTTCGTAGCGCTCATTGATGTTAACTTTTGATGTGGAGTGGGTCTCGAGTTTTCTCTTAATTTCCTGAAGCTTCTTTGGTGAACTACCTATCAGAGAATTATAAATCTCAATTGCTGCACTGTTTGTAATTGACGTACAAATCTCTGTTCGTATATATTCCTTCTTGAAAGTTGGCTCTATGGCTATCCCAAAGTATTAATATTGTTGTTTCCTTATATATCTGTCGTGTTCTATGTGTTAAAAAGCTCAACTTTATTCTTTCACGAATATTCTTAACCTTGAATAAAAGCATCGATTAATGCAAGGAAATGCGTATATATAACTGATGAACAGATTTATATTTCGGGGTCATTTCTTCCAACAGTTTTAATTGCAATTTTATAAGATGTCATCAATTCAGGCTGTTGCAGAATTTTTCTGCCAATTTATTCTATTATAGTTTATCTACAACTTTCTGAGGGCGTTTATAGAAAATTGTTCTTAATAATTGTTCTTTATTATACCTACTTCGGTGCAACATGTTAAATTTCCTTCTAAATTCATTTTCTTTTTTGTTAAAGTAAATATACTGTCTTTCATGCATTTTGCTACTACTTTCTCCAAATTTTTCCATAATCGAATTCAAATTAAGAGGGTTATCATTGCATCTTACTAACATGCTCTTCTCTTCTATTCTTACTTCCATTTTCTTTGTATTCTTAAGGCCTTTAATCATTTCAAATTTAATTTGTTGAATGGATATGCAATCCGCTCTGTAAAGTTGATTAGAGTTTCGTTAGGGCATGCAATTTTCAATGGTCAAGCTGCCAACTCTTTGATTGTATCCATCACCGAAGGATTAGAGGTATATTCATTTAGCAACACCAAAAAAGAAGCCTCAGAGACCCGATAAACTATACATATTTTTCATCAACCTCAAATTCTAAATTGATTTAAACATATCCATCTGTTCATGTATATACCGGTATAATTTCAGTTGTAAACGCTCTTCTGGCCACAAAAATGAAGCTATGGTTTCAAGTTAATTAGAAACATTCTTGTACGTCGAAGTGCGCGCTTACAATATCACGTACTTTGAGAGCACCTCATTGATTTTTCGCGCATTACCTTTGAATTACAGTAGATAAACTTATACGAATTTGCACGTACACTCAGTACTCTTATAAAAATGTTAAAATGTATCAAATTTTCATTGTTTTATTAAAAACTTAAGAACGTTCAGAAGCACATTTTAAAAATCTTATAAGGTATATACATTCTCGAACAGAGTCAAATATAGAGAGCACATAAGATATTCGTCTATCTATCTCTCCGTATACCCAACTATGCAATATTTGGGGTAAACATTCACGCGTTTGCAAAATTCACCTACAAAATTGTAAGAGATTTTAAAAATGCCCTAAGCCGGTCAGAGTAATCCCGTAATGCAACAAAGACTGAAAACAGCTTTACTTAGCACGTTTCTTGCTCGTTACTCAAAAACTACACAGGAAAGACATTCACACACGTCATTTCTATTCTACAAAAATAGAAAAAATCAGCCACGCCCACCCATGCTATAGAGTATGGAAATTAAATTTTTCCTTTTCTCTTTTTTTTCGATAACAGTGATGTCTATGAAAAATTCAGTCAGGGCCGAATGTAGATTTCTTTTTATGTTTGCCCTCTTTTTACCACGTTTATAGTTTAACGTATTCCTTTTTTAAGGAATACGTTCTGTATCTAATATGATACGAATGATATGAAAGTCGTACTTAGATAAGTTCACTGTAATTCTCATCATTCTATATGATAGGTTGCTAAGTATAAAAAGAGAGATTAATCTATGGTCTGTTACAATAATGAATTTGCGTCCGAAGAGATAAGGTCTAAGAATTCAATGTCTCAATGGATTGCTTCTTTTTCTATGACAAGCTTATTAATGTCGTGCTTCGATAATGTAGTACTTGAGTACGAAATTGGTAAATCCTGTCCAATATCTGCTTGGCAAAGCACTGTATCTAAACCGAAGGGCGATGCGTGCGTTGTTAATATGAATGGACTGTTCAAGTCTGGGTGTTGGAGATTTGGTGGGATTACTAGTTTTTCTTTAATTTTTTTGACACTGTTACAAATTTCCGCTCCTCGATACGGTTCGTATCACTCGACCGTGGATATTGAAAGGAAAATGCACTTCAATGTTTTATTATGTTCCTAAATGTAAGATTATTTACAATTTATTATTTATTTTGTTTTTAACGATACTTTTTGACTGCTCAAAACAACTATCATTATTCTTAACTTGTCTTTACTGTCTTCCGCAAATAGTCTACTCATATAAATTTTTGCCAGCATGTTACGATCACCTAACTTCATGGCTTCATTTTTAATCCGTTAACCTCCTCTTCTGCTAATCGTTTTCCTCGGCCTGCAGCTATATGACGCGCCGCGCATGTGCACCTGGGTTTTTCTCTGTCGATTTTCCTGCTAATCTTTTCCGTCGGCCGGCAGCTACATGGGGCGCCGCGAATATGCACTAGGGAATTTATTACTTACGAAAATCAATTAGTTAGCATTAACTGGATTTGGGATTTTCGTAACAATATATTATTTTCTCTTTTTAAGATGAAGATATGCGTATTGCAGTGTACATACAAATACAATTAATGATCGTTTTGGCCTACCGCAATCAATAAAAGTAAACTTGTATAAAAAACACAATATTTTATGATCCACTTAAAAATAATAATTTAGTACCTAGACACAGTGCACTCCAAAGAACCAAAATGCAATCTTAACTTTTTATTTAGAAGCAAGTCAAACAATATGTATATTTTTATTTAAATAGTATTGTGAACATATATTTTGGCACGTAAGAAAATTGGTATATAAGACGCAGTAAATTCAATTAAGATCATCATTATTCATACAGTGATGAGTGCGTGCGCTCGTTTTAATTAATTGGTGACAATTTGCTCCCATTTGATTGTGCAACTGAAAGAAGTGCCCTCCGACTCGTGAGCAAGCTCCATACACTCTGTTGAAATATATCATTAACGTGCCGACCCTGCGATAATATATTTACAACATGCTGTCATATTATTTGGCGATGTCGCCAACCGGAATTTTCTAAACACAATTGATGTTCATACTGAAGCACACATATCGTGCCAATCAGCAAGGAGCATTAACGATAAGACTAACGCGAAAAGTAAAAAAACCACGCAGAAAACTCGGAAAGTAAAGCAACACCTCCGACTACTAAAACTATTGGTCAAGGCATTTATCAACTCAACTCTGTGAAGTTAATAATATCAGAAACTGGCTGAAGCACCACAAAGGACAACACCCGCTCCAAAACAGAAAGGATAATCAACACTATCCTCAGACAAAACAACTTAATGCATCTAAACATCACTGAAAATGCAATTATTATAATCATTATAAATAAAACGAATCAAATAAATACTCTATATTTATTATTTATTTTAAAAATGAATGCCCAAAATATTACAAATAGAATAAGAAACAAACAAAAAAAAAACAAAAACTATCTTATCAATGATGCAAGAGCATGGAGAGAGTAGAGGAGATAATAATAACTATAATCCCTAACGGAACAAAACAGATTACCAAAGATATAAGAAAGAAACTAGAAAGAATGGAAACATTAAAAAGTAATACAATTGCAGATCAAAGTAAACTCTTAGAAAAATTAAAAATATGTTACCAAAAACTTCAGAATGCTAATTATTGGCTTTGAACTAACGGTGAGAGAAACACCAGGAAAAACTGTACAAAAAGAATCATTAGAGTCAGGTAATAATAATCGTAATATAGAAATAACAATCGCAGAATTTAATATAGAATTGCCCCCTAAAATCATGTCCACCTTTTCAGGAAGTCATAGGGAATTTTGTGTCTTTCTAAAAATTGTAGAAATACTACACAACACACTTTCCGAAATAATCAAATCACGGCTAATAAAGTCCACATTATACAACAAACTCAATTTAACAGTCTGAACCATACTGAATGGTAATGATTTTTAGTTATTATTTGGAATATTTGATCTTTTTAAAGTTCTACTGCAAATTTACCTCTTGCGTTAGGTTTTGCGGTTGGGCAGCTTATATATTTTATTTATATTGTTTATTAATGCCGTTTTTGAACGTTGTCTACACGTAGCTTTCGGTGATTTTTGTAACAACCGCACTTCCGTTGCAGTTGGTCTGTTTGTAAGTTGTTCAGCTGAGCTATCAGAGTAATGATTTTATATTCATAATTTTGGACAATATCCTGTTGACGCAGTCGTGTAAATAGTGTATTCTGTATGGTGGGTATTGTTTGGAGATTTTAGTATATCACACGAATCTGTACATTTTTACGTTTAGTGAAAGTTTATTGCGGCAAGCGAACTGAAGAAGTCCTGCTTTCCCACGATCATGTAGATTTGATAAATTTTTCACAATTTTACAAAATAATTCACCTTCATTGAATTTGCCATTGAAATACTTTTTTCACAGCCACTTCTATGCTGAAACCCATGAGTGATAATAAATTTTTAGCTGTTGTTACAAGTCGGTTTTTATGATGGGTTATATGCTTTTGAATTTTTGTGTCAGGTCACTTACTCGACTATCTTTGACTAGAGCTGTAACAAAAGATGTCGTTTTTAAATCATCTATTGCCTTAACTTTTGCTTCTATTGTTTGTTTTTTATAAGTCCTGCTTATTGTTTTCTTCAAGTTCTGTTAGTCGTTGTTAGTGTTTGCACTAACAAAAATATAACTTAGTAACTGACCCCTATAACATTAATTGCTAACCTCAATTAGTTGAATTGAGAATTTATTTATGTTAATTAAGTTTTATGCTTCTATTGCCACAGTCACTCGAAGCTTTTCTTTTACGTTGCTTCTAAAGTATTTGTTAGTTTTCTATTAGTCTATCTAGTAAATTACCAATATTATTATTATTATTATTATTACTGTTAATAATTCCGTAGAAGTCGATCCTTCCAATTGTCGTAATGCGTCGGTTATCGACATGTTTCTTTGAGTTATAGATACGTTGTTGACTGATTTGAAGCCAGTTGCTTCTTTTGATATCTGATTTTTTCGAGGTATATATGATTCTGCGGGGTTCACAAATCTCTTTTAAGTGTTCGACTCGCCGGCTTGCTCTTCGGCGTTTCGGTTCGGATGGGGTTGGTTGGCGTTGGCTTTTTGTGCTCCTCTGTAGTCCCCAGGTCCTGCAATGGGTATAGATATGCGGGCGGTGTTCTTAGTATTAATGCTGCTATATACTGCGATACGTAAGAAGATTATGTAGCAATAATTCATTTACTTAAGATTTTATTAAATTTTTCCATGGAAAGAAATCAGATACGCGTAGACAGAAAAACTATTTGTGAGCCAAAGAAGATAATTGACTTGTGGCGGACAACAAATCAAGTTTGCCAGGGTGTCCATGTTCTACTTGTGTCAGGACAGCCATAAAATAGGCAAGAAAAATGATGTTGTCTCTCACGATTTTATTTCTTATTTACAAATTTCCAACATGACCAATTTCACAACGTCCAAATTGATTTAGCAAAAAACGTACTTGGTACGTAAGATAAATAAATTTCTAAAGACGTACTGTAATGAACGCGTTTTAAGTTTTCTTTGGCTTCTGTATTTTTCAGAGTTTTAGCGGTTTTTTTACCCACCACTGTAAGATGGCGCTTACTCATTTTTTTTTTTTTTTCGTAATGTATGTAACACCCAAAAGAAAGCTTCAGAGACCTATAAAGTATATATATTCTTGATCAGTGTGAAATTCCGAGTTGATCCAGCCATGTCTGTCCATCTATTTCGCGTTTCTTGTTCGCACTCTCCGAGTCGCAAAAATGAAGACATCGACTTTAAATGCGGTGGAAACATTGGAAGTTTCTGCACAGTTGGTATTGATAATGGGCCAAATTGGTCAGAGCAGAACCCTGCAGTAGAGCGTAAATTGAACTCAACTTCGTTTTTTTTTAACAAAAATTTTTGAACTTTTACGCGTTACTCGGAAATTATTAAAGTTAGAAGGCTAAAATTTTGCACGTTTACTTTACGGAACACTCCACTTTCCATTTCCAAAAATGAAACCAATGAAACCGTGCCCACAGAAGTTACAAGTGATTAAATTTTAATTTTTTAACATTTTTGGGGTTTTATGCTTATTTATCATAAGTCAAACAAGACAGAATGTTTAAAGGCATTTTTTACGCTCCTCAAATGAAGATATATTATTGCCTAAAAATGGGTTAATTTTAAAATGAATTTGCGATTGAATGAAATGAATTTAGATGAATTGCGCGATTAATATTTTCTTACTAACACTAGCAATATGGGTATCAAAAAAAAAAAAAAACAGCTTAGAGAGTTGAATGTGAAAAACACAGCGGTGGGTACGCGAGATTCGGCCCTACCGAATATAACTTTCTTACTTGTTTATACCTGCTATCTTACAAATATGTATATCTTATTTACTAAACGTATTATGGTAGGTCTTAAAATAATCCTTACGCTAATTTAAACTAAGTTCACAACATTACATAGTTCATTTTTACATAATTTAACCTAAATCACTAAAATAAAAAGGATAGGTATTGACTAATAATAAAAATGTAATATATGTGCGAATAAAATTATGCTGCAATTGTGTGATATAT
This sequence comes from Glossina pallidipes, assembly GCA_000688715.1. Classification (NCBI taxonomy): domain Eukaryota; kingdom Metazoa; phylum Arthropoda; class Insecta; order Diptera; family Glossinidae; genus Glossina; species Glossina pallidipes. The sequence goes on from KK499965.1 coordinate 193,783, forward strand.
CAAATTATATAATGAATACATTTGCATGCAATCTTTTTTAACCTCAAACAAGAGTGCTGGTTACTAATTATGTATGATGTTAACTAGGTTTCATTTTCGAGTTACGACTTTTTTAGCTATATGTATGCACAAGAGGTGCAAGAAACGTTCTCTCAAAATAGTCAAAACCGACGTAAGCCAAATTTCACACGCTTTGCGCTAGTATTGATCGCTTTGAGTTGTTATTAGTTGTTTAGCGCTGCATTACTAAAAGAAACCAACTGTAAAATAAATTCCGAACAAAATTGTTAACTTACAAACTGCTGAACCAAACAAAAATTTTAAATTTGTGAAAGGTAAGTAAATTCATTTTTTTTTTTTTTGTTTTTCTTCAGTTTTCTAATGAATACTCTTAATTCATCAAAGCTTATAATTACTTGTGTATCACCAATCTTCCCATACATGATCATATACTGTTGCTATCACCTATAAAGCGCAAAGGCGGTACAAATAAAAGTAAGAAAAATATTGTTAGCGAATAATCTAGTAATGATGAGAAATATATACTCATCAGTCAGAATTCTTCCATTCTTTACATTATGTCACTTAGCAGTAGAGGACACTCCAAACTGGCCGGAAAGAAATCTCGTAAAACGTAGAACGGATCTACGCGGTGCTTCAAAGCCTTTTACTTTACTCGAAAGTGTGTAAGTAAATATTTATATATATGTGAAGAACGAAAAATTTAAATGTTGATATTATTGTATTTAGATTTTTTCGAAAGTTTCGCGTTGGTGTATATAAAGCTTAGTATTAATTCCATTTTCCAAAAATATAAATTAAGCTTTTTGATTTTTCAACGTCGTATTTTAATATCATAGAAGAGCGGACAGGCAGATACGATAAGATAAGAAAGGTGGGAAGGTTCGTAAATGTTTGTGCAGCCCTTCGCAGCACTTGCGCGCACTATGCAGTACGAAATCTGGAATTTAACTTCTGCAGCTTACTTTAACGACGGTGTCGACGTTTCCCTAGAGGCCTCCCGATTGATGCGCATAGGTGAGTAAATATAAACCGGCGTATCTTCTGCACCATCAAATTTAATTGTAATGCAATAAAAAAAATTAAGAATAAATGCGCTTTCAGATGTTTCGTGATAACCCTAAAGTTGAATTTTATTTATATAATACAAAACTAGGATTGATTTGCAATTCACTTTGCAACATTATACTTTTTTTATAGATAAATTCATACGTTCATGTATTAATATGTTATATAAAATAAAAATAAAATGCCCCTTATAGCCTCATTAGTGTTTCGAAATAAACTTCGAATGACGAACGCCACACATAACTGTTTTCACATCAAGTGTTTTCAAGATACGGTCTACATATGAGAACTAGTTAACTAAAGGATACATAATTAGTGCCCCTATTATTTGCCTTTTTGTTAACTAGCCTTCGCTTCAACGACGTGAAAAAAAAATAATGGAATAGTTAGTAGAAACTCAAACATGAATGACAATCAACTTTTTATGAATTCTAAGACGAGACAGAGACAGATTTAGTCATTGTAACGTAACAATACGAAAAAATATGGAGAATACTATGACTATTGTAACCTCTTTCCAATAATTTTGCAAACAAAACACTATAGTAGGAGCAATAAAGCAAAAATGGTTTTTGAAAAGAAAAGGAAGACGTTCTTGAGAATAAGTATCAGGAGGTCGTATTTTTTAATGTCACGATTAAAATGCTTTTTATATATCGTTAACCTGAACTTGAGTGCAGCGTGTAATATACATTGCGGTAAAAAACATCAGTGAATTATTAAAATAAGAAGAAGTATAGAGACTATTGTATGTTATTAGAAATGTCGATGTTTATGTTGCTCCTAGTCTAAGTTTACTGTCATAGCAAGGCTATAAGAACCATTGCTATTCGCCGTTTTAAAGCCCAAAAAATTAATACATACCCATTAGTGTTGTGTTTCACCGCCATCAGCAATATAGACTCAGAATCCCGAAATGCTTATACGAGCAATACTCGCCGCCCAGACACGTATTTTGTATTAACTTTTCAGAGCTCAAGTACAGAAACGATGCTTTGTCTGAAAATTTGCGACATCCTATTCAGACTTTAATCTATTTTATACTGCACGATTATTTTGGTAGAAAAATTGGCTTTGTTGGCTTTTTCAACATCGCGGCTTCGCCATTCGACTAATAAAGCTAACGAAGGATATTGAAATTGGTTTTACCAGCTTTTTCCAGAACCAAAGCGCTTTCGTAATGTTAATGAATTTACTTATTATATTTAATCTCAGATAAGAAAACTTAAGTTAAGAAACATTTCAGCAGAACAAGAAGAAGAAATATTTGTATACTCTACACCACCTGTTGCACAGGAATATACTAAATTTGTGCAGATATATGTACCACCTGAAGCGTTTTGAGATATACCCACCTTTCATTATATCGATCGATTCCGTATCACTTTCAGAATCACTTTTTAAATATCCTGCACCACGAGTATTTAATGACGAACCGTGTCCCACTACAGTTTTTTTATTTGTTTTCAATTAGAGGCGCGGAATAATAACAAAATTTGTCCAAAACTTACTTACACATACATATCATTATCTAGGAGGATGCATTACATATCTTTTCTAGTAGGATACTAAGCACGATACAATAACGTGAACAAAAATGGAGAGTATCCAGTCACAATTTGGGCTTTTTTGTAAAGTTAATCTGTGAACGATGTTCGTACAAAAATCCCAACGTTTAGTGTTGAGACCATGTATATGTTCATATATTAGGAGTTTACATGTACTTTGATCAACGATATTTACTGGTGAAATGATAAAGTAATGGGAAGTATCAATGTACATAATGGTTAAATTTGATGATCTTGACCTTTCCATACTTAAAAAACCAGTTTTACAATTAGTACTATTGAGTCTTTCAGTGTATATAAAAAATTGCATTTTCGACATTCATTACTTTTCTTGTGTGATTTGAACAAATCTGCTGCCGACGCCCATCAAATACTTCTAGAAGATTATAGTAATGCTGTTTCATCATATGTCTATTATTGTTGTTCGTTTCAACGATTTAAAAGTGGTGATTTTGATACCAATGACAAAGAACAGGCTGGAAGACCAAAAAAGTTCGAAGACAGTGAATTGTACGTTTTATTGGACGAAAACCCAGCTTGAACTCGCAAAGGCCTTTTGAACAGCTTAACAGCTGATGAATCAATTGCTTCCACATGTTTACAATTTGTTTACAAATTGTTATGGGCAAGATCCACAAGGAAGGAAAATGGGTACTATGCGAATTAACTGAAAATTCCATTTCGAACCGTTTCAACATCGGGGTTTCACTACGTGTCTGTCAAAAATAGAGAAGTTTTCTGTCACGTATTCTGAGTGGCGATGAAAACTGGAAATCCCAAACGCAAAAAGTCCTGGGTTAGTCCAGGATAGCCACTCACATTGACACCACAGCGGAATATTGATGGCAATAAAGTTTGGCTGTGCGTATGGTGCATATGCATCAGCAAGGTGTAGTGCATTATGAGCTGCTAGAAGCGAATAAAACTGTTTTTTCAAATGTCTGCCGACGTCAATTGAACAACTTGAACGATGTATTGTTGCAAAAAAGATCAGTAATAGCGGGAAACACACAAAATTATTCTCTTGCCTGACAACGCTCGGCCGTACGTTACAAGAGTTGTCAAGGGTGCACTGTTGCAGCTCGAATGCGAAATTTTGCCGCACGCATGGCACCTTAATACTATCAACATCAGGGATGTCATGCAAAGTCCCAGACGAGGATCGCGTATACCTTGGCGTTTTGATACCCGCGGGTTTGTATAAGCCTGACAAAACCACCGAAAAATCTTCTCCTAAGGATAGTGAAAAACGATACAATGACCCCGGATGGTAGGTCTTGCTGAAAGACCACAGTGCCTATCAATTTCTGGCAGCCGAATTCTCCGGCAGGGACAAGAGGGTGAACTTCTGTCCAACGGGATGTTGTTTCGTACCGGATCGTGACAGCCCGATCTGGAATGCTCCAATTCAGATATTTGTTCATTTCCGTCGTGAGGAGGAGGGGAAATGTGGGTAAGGAAGTAGGCTGCCTTATCCCCTAGGAATTATTGGCCAAATTTAAACATAAAATTTGTATTTAACTCTACCTAAGTTTGTTAAACTGTAAAATCTTACATTTAAACTTCTAGTCTTGTTATCTTCACTCGCACATTTCTATATTTCTGAGTGAAATTGTAATGATCTCGTTTTGCACCTTTCCTTAAGTTACTCGCTCAAGTAAGCATTAGTATGTAAGTGGTTGAGTAAGTAAACACACCTCGTGGTGAAAGCTCGAGATATCAACGTGTTGATATGGCAGCTAACAGCTATAAAAGAAGCGCGAAAACAACGATCATTCTTTCTGTTCAGCAGCAGTGAAACTGACCGGTAAGTTAAGAACCCCTGACGTAGTAGTGGTCTGTCGTCCTGTCCATCCGGAACGAGATCCTTAAGATAACAGTGTGCTCTTACATCACTACCTTATAGATCCTTGGCTGTTTGACTGCTAAATAATTGATACTTTCGTCGACTAGTCCGATAAATGTGATTAATTTTCTGCTGCATCGTATATTCTGTGTGACGCATAAGGTTTTACATACGCAATGCATAAGCTTTAAATGCTTCACCTTGCTACTGATATGAATGTGTGACGATTTTGGTCATCCAATTTTTCAAAGTAGCGAGAGTGTAGAAAGAACTTCATAAAATCGTGTTTAGCTACTAGCCAGTCCAGGATCGGTGACTATGTCTATACCACATTAGCGCTTCCCAAGTGAATAACTCGATCGTGAATTTTGGTACTAATGTTAGTGGTATATCGTACGTCTCGCATAATTCCTAGCTCCGTTCCACAAATTCGAGTGGGTTGGTGTCTCCATCATACTTAACTGGCCACTTGCGCACTCGATCCACAGCACTGCTGCTCGCCGTTAACTCTTTTGTCGTGCGCCTGGAAATATTAGATCGAAATCCGGTGTCGTCAACTGTTAACATTGTGTGGGACGTATATTTACTTTTTAGTTCTTCTACATGATAAATTGTCTCTTTACTAGGGTTGGCAGAGGCTGGTAATACTTAAAACGCCTTTCGCATCTCCCCTAGTGTATTTAAATTCCCCAGAACGAATTCTGTGCAAACAGCAGTGAGCTCATCTTTCTTGATAGATCCGCGATGTGGGCACCATGTTGATTTTCGTCTTTCTTTTCCTTTATTAACTTAACGGCATGCTTTGCCTTAATAATTTTTTTCCATTCTTTTTGTTCCTTTCTATTCGAAATTCCTTTATCACATGAAATACTACTCCTTTGTGAAGAACAGAGCAAAAGCGGACGGACAGAAACCTCGAACATTTATATATACGCGAACGTTGCAACTGTGGGGCACCGAATTCAAATATACACTCAGCAGCACTAAAGCACCGATAGCCTTAAATGCCAGTGCTTTAAGAATTTAGCCTTAGAATTCATTTCTCTGCCCACGCTTATTGTAATAATAACAAACTACGCTTACAAACATGCATAGATTTACATGAAATAACACCAGTATATACCAGAAACTACAGACTATCACATCCCCAAATTGGAGAAATAAATAACCACGTCAATCAATTACCGCAAAACAAAACTATAGAACAATCTCTCAAACTCTGTAACTCACCATTAAATCTAATTGCCAAAAAAGAGAACAACAATACAACAAAAGTGGTCTTCGATTACAGAAAACTGAATAAAGATATTGTCAACTACAAGTTTCCTTTCATGCGAACACAGAACACACTAAACAAGTAAGAGAAAGCGCAATACGTCAATGTTTTAGGCATCAACTCTTCATTAAATTGAGCTAGATGACAAATCTAAAGTAAGAGCATTTCTATCAATTTACAACGATACTTTTCGGTTTCAAAATTTTGTCGAGTAACTTTCTGCGCATGCTCAATGCAGCACTTTCTGGGTTAGAAGCAGAAGCTTCCTTATATGTAGATGACATAATAGTAAATGGAACGCCATCGCAATAACAATCTAATCAAAATCCAAAACTAAACAATCAAAAATGTCAAATATCACGTAAAGAAGTTAAATACCTTGGAGAAGTCATCACACCAGAAGAACTAAAACCAGAACTATTGATATTCGAAGCCACCAAAAATTACCCTACACCCAAGGATGTAAGGTTTCTAATTCTAACAATGACGTTATTGTACGAAGTATGGTAAGTGTAAGCTAAATCAAGAAAATATAAAAGTATGCCGCGAAACACTTTGATTGCCAGCGGCATTTGCGGCCTGAACATTGCTTTGTAGCAGAATGCATTTAAGGAATGAAAAAATGTACTCACAAGGCCTACAAGGTAACGGGATGGTAAAAAAAAAAATTCGCATTATTAAACAATTTGTACGATGGTTACTAGAAGAACTTATTGATCAGAAGCCATTAATAGCGTAATATACTTGATTAATCGTTTACTATGAAAAGATCCTTAAAATTGTACACTCGAAGCAGGTTGGTCTGGGCTGTTATTGAAATAGTTTTCTGACAGTTTTCAGTTATATAGTTGCCGCGCATGCTCGTAAAGAAGAACGCACAAATCTTGGAGGCATACAAATTTACGTATGCAAAGATTCCTAAAATTACCATAACCCGAAATATTGTTTCTATGGAGAATAAATGTTATTCCGTAGAAAATAAACATCCACTGGGCGTTGTTATTCTGCCCCTGCCTAAATTAGGACATCGGAGCAAGCGCTGGATCTAAATCTACTTAGATGATGAGCTGATTTCATCATAATCCACAGAAATGAAGCAGCTAAACTCCTATTCGCAGTCCACACTAATGGAAAAGTTTCTTTAGAAGAAATGGATGATCCAAATGTTGTTTCATGAAGCAAGAAGAGGGTATGAGAAAAACATCCTGAATACAAGAATTGGTTAATCGTTTTGCCGAAGCAAAATTATTAAAGAAACCAATGGAGCTTATAGGCAATGACAAATGGGAAATTGTTGAATTATCAATGTCTATTAGGCAAGACGATGTATATGGGTGGATTTAATAAAAGAAACATTTTCTTTTTGCATTTACAACATTTTTTCCGCATGAAATGCACAAAATTTATTATGATATAAGCAGATGGCTTATTCAAATTTATAAGTTTTTCACAAAGTGAATTACAGAAGTAACTAATAACTGGTATAAAAAAAAAATTAGTTGAAAAGAATAATGAAAATGCTAACTGGATGACACATTGTTAGAATAACATAAGCCATAAGAAGAAGAAGATCACTGCTGAAGCATACCTTGCGCCGAGTATTTTTGAATTGTCGCCTTTGAGCAAAAAATATTTTGAAACTAGAAGTTAACTCACATGGTACTTTTAAATAATACCCAAACAATACTGAGGCGAACCTAAGACAAATCTTACGCCATTGCATTTAAGGCACATTCAAGAAATGCTGCATTTTCAAATATTTAGGTAAAATAAAGTCGATATGAGTGGCCGTTATAGCTTATCAACCAATGAGGTTCTCGTAGGTGGACTATTAAGAAAACCATAGTATTCGCTTTAAGATTTTTGTATTCTTCATAATTTTCAAATGTTTCATTTCATTGGTGTCCTTATATCAGGTCTTAGTTGCACTTACTGTCGTTTTAACATAATTAATCAATACAAAATAAAATTTCTTTAACTTTCTCTAATTTTGTATTTTTATTATATATATTCATATAATATAAGTTTAATGTTGTAGATTAAATTATTACTTATGTTAATTATACTTTACTTGATACGTACTTTATTTCAGAAATAAAACTTTGTTCACACTTTTCTTTTTTTTTTATTCATTGTGCTATTCATTGTGCTGCGAATCAAGATCGCACAAAGAGCATCTTCTAATATATATTTGCGTACATATTATTATAGGACGTGTTTGGTATCAATCAGGAAAAATCGTGTTTGCCAGTTATGGTTCTTACATCCTTATTAGTATTTATGAGACTTCCCATATTTAGAAAAATTTCGGAACTATTCTCTATTTTAAATTATAAATTCACATTTTGTGATCAAGTTTAACATTTTAATAAAATTTAAATATACTTCAACCCTTTTAGTTGGCTTTTTTGCATTAGAAAGCCAAAATCTTGATGAACTATAAATTCATCTTTCTTAAACTATTGTTTTTTTTTTGTTATTATATTCTCTGAGAAACTAGAATTTTCTTTGACATCTTGTTGTGTAAGACGTGCGCATAAGAGAACAGCTTTAAATTGTCCTTTTTCCTGGACGTAAAGAGTCATAACTACATGCACATGCATCACAGAGAATACACAAATATATTCTTATGATAAAGTACTTATGCGCGAAAAACGAGTTGACATTAAAAAAATTAGTGAGAGTTTTGTAAATCTACACGACCTGTAACAGTATTGATTAAAGGGAAGAGACAAGAAGCAAAAAATCACGACCTTTCTCCACACTGTTTCAAAATGAACTCACGCAGATGTATGGTTCTTTTTATAATTATTATTATTGTTATTATTATTATTATTATTATTATTATTATTATTATTATTATTATTATTATTATTATTATCATTATTATTATTATTATTGTTGTTATTATTGTTATTATTATTAATATTATAAACATTTTTGACGCATTTCTTTAAAATTGAGAGTTTATGGCTTGTAGATTGCCCACTTAGAAGAGAGTTCTTTGTTGCTTGTTATATTTTTCGTTCATGCAATTTTCTAAACTGCGGTCTCCGTGTGACTATGAGATGAGAGTCGTTCAACATCAATCTCAGGTAACTTCAATTCGTCGGGTATATTGTCAGCATATTCCATTGAAGAGGTCTCTGACAAGCGCTTGCTAAGCGAGGTCTGCTTACGTAAGACCTCAGCCAGAGAGGTGTTAGCATGATCGCTGTAACGAGCATCTAGTCCCTGCCGGAATGCGTTTACAACGCGTATCTAAATGTCAATAAGGTACAAAACATGTATAAAAAATTAAAGAAAAATTGACTTGACGAATTTGTAAGAAAGCAGTTTTTAATAAATTCTTTAATCTCTATAATAATTTATCTCTAGTGTTTTCATTTGTTTCCTTGAAAATTACTGGCTTAGTAAACCTCATAAACAACATAAAACAACCCTGAATACACCGAAAATAATACAAGTTGAAATTTCTGTTAAACGGATATTACGGGAACTAAAAGTTTCTCTGTTTATGCAGGGAATCCTATGGAAGAAGAAAGTATTTCACACTGATTTTTTAAGATCGAGAAAATAACAGAAAGATTCCTTAAGGTGGATCTTAAGCACGATTTGTACAAAGAAATAGGTGAAATAAAAGACGTACTTATACTTTTCAATCTTTGATTTAGCCAAAATCCTCATTAGAAGCTCGTACCATTAAAGAGGATAATTATAACATAACAAGTCAAAAATTCATCATAAAGTTTTATCTTCCATGATTCCTAAGGTACACTTCTTTCTGAGCTTAAAGGTGAATCCACGGTCTGAATAATAATTTTTATATCCTATCTGGCTAGCAATTATTTACATGCAGATTAAAAAAATTAAGCGATTAAATGTTGTTCTCGAAATCGATTTCAGTGTGTTTACTATGACACCTTTTTGCCCATGTAAGCATTGAGTAATTGAGGATAGAGAAAATTACCCTATGAAAGTTTTTTGAGATCTTAAATCTCCTTCTGCGTATAATGTATATTGGACTCGTTAAGTCGTAAAAATATCTTTTTATTGCACATTATTGAACAAAACGTTCAATGTGTAACAACTTGCTGTTATATTTTATTGTTTCGCTCCCTAATCCCAGCACGAATCTATTGAAAACACTAGTTACACAGTAAGATACCCGACAGAACGAAAAAGCACAGAGGAAGAATTATAATACAACATTAAATATATATCAATTTGAACAACAACAATAACAGCAACATTTGTGTTTTAAAAATAAACTAAAACAATAATATCAATAACAACAAAAATAGCACTTTCAATTTTCGCATTCACATATAAACATTTCCACATATAACGCATATTTTGTGTATGTATATGTATACAGCAATTAATTAATTACATTTATCAATGCATACATTTAGTTGGATTACCATGAAAAAATAAAAATTTGCAAGTGAACAAACAAAAAAGCAGAATAATTTTTAGACGTACTCACGTCTTCATATATATGGCTGAATAAGTAAACATATTTGCGAATATAGAGAAATATATGAAAAACTTAATTTTTTTATGTATTATATGGATAATTCCAGATGATCTCTAAAAATCTAACCATGTCGCCCACTTTTATTTGTGGATATATAAATCCCTTTACCATATATCAAGTATTCTATTAAATGTGGGATCGCAAATGTGCTCAAAGATGCAGACATATTTCTATTATAACTCAGATGAAGGAATTAGTGTATTCCCAATCGTTGATAGTGGGCTTAAAACAAGGAAACGAACATTAGACAAATACATGCAAAAATTTATTATTAACATTAAGATAGCATTGTGGGCTCTACAAAGCGGTGAATAACTGAAATTAGTGTTCTATAAACTGTTTATAAAAAACATGGTTATTTGTGTGGTTTAGCTTAACTGTATTAAGTAAATTACCTGTCTTAGCTATTGGCTTAAAGCGATCTAAAAATAATTTCCAGTTCTCTGTTTTGCTTTTCACTTTTTACATATAAAAAACTGCTCACTAATTTCAACAGCACAGCCGCACATTTGCTTATTACAGGTGTTATAAATATCACTGTATTAGAAAACTCTTTCTCACATCCTTTATTTTAAAAACTTAAATTTTTTTACCCCGGTTTACCCCGGCGAACCTTTAAAAGTTCTATAGAAATAAAATTACGCAAACTACTGCTACTAAGCAATTTGCCTTTCTCTATCGTTGAAATTAGTAGCATATTAAGATGCCGAATACGAAAAGCACGTATTAAGTATTTTCTGATGCGTTTTGATTACAATTCATAACTACGTGGTAAAAACATCGCATACTGCAGTAAAACATTAATGTAATATATGGAGAAAAGAAAATTTGTGTTCGTATCTACATTGGCGCCGAGGTTGAAATACATGAATACGTTCAAGGGGTCCAAAAAATAGAGTTATTTTCTACTTTTATTAAAAATTAAAAAATTTTTGCATTTACTTTTAAAGTACAAAAAAAAAATCAATTTCTTTAAGAACATGATGGAAGTATAACAATTCCCGCAAAGCAATCCTTTTTTTTATAGCTATCCTTACAGTATTGCTACAAATCACAATTCTGCAAAGAACGATCCAAAATCTGAAAATTATAGATGGTTTGAGCTATCTTGGCTTATTTTTCTTTCCGTTTGTCTGTGAATTTCTCCCGAAAATATAACAAACAACTTACATACATAAAATTCAATTTGCTAAAACCGATAAATGAAAATTTATGTTAGGCGAACTGATGTAGAATATTTTATGGGCGGCCTTGCCTGACTATATTAGTCTTAATTGTGTTCGTTTGGCTTGCTTTTTATGTTAATTCGGATGTTTCAATTTTATTTTCTCATTTCTTGGCTGAAATTGTGGCCAATACATAAACTCATATGCGACGCATACGTTACTCAATTAAATAGAGTAAAGTAATAGTAAATATATATACTCCCAATTTTTAATTACATTAGATATTTATGACGTTAATTAGCTTCTAAATTATTATTTCGATCAAATTCATTTACAAATTAGTTCTAAAGCTTTTGGCAAAAACGCAAAAAAACTTTTGTTTTTAAAACAATGCAAACATTCCCTATTGTTAAACTATTTAGCCGGCAAAGAACGAAAGTTTCACGGAATATTTCCCAGTTACATTAGGATGCTCCCGAGGCTAAAATATTTAATAAGGCAAACTGTCTTTCTAAGGGATGGAGCTAATCGTTTTGCTAATATCAGGTTATTTGCTATGGAGGGAAATCTATGAGCAAATATCTTTGTGTTTATTCAGATTTCGTTGTTGAAAACACAATACAATAATCCCAATTTTTTTCAATCTTTTTAACACAATAACTAACAACTAAAAACACAGTAGTGGAACAAAGCGCACAATTAAATACCCTATATCATTTCATTTAACACAGTTATTCATATGTTGTACAAAAAGCGAAAAAGTGGTCCGATTCACACCATTTTCAATAGCTTTCATCCTTGGGCTAAAAGGCGTCGGTGTATAAATTTTCAAGAAAATAAGACAGGCAAATGGACAGACGGACAGACAAGCTCAAATCGGTATAGTAAGCAGTGGGCCAAGGTCTTTATCTGTTGCATATATCCGTTTGCACTTAATATCTCCGAAAGCCGAAAGAGTGTAGAGTATATAATAAGGAACTGTTTACGAGCATGCAGCAGGCGACCACATTGAAATTCGACGATTCTGCGAAGAAAGAATATAAAAGTATAATAAAAAAAGAGTAAAAAGGCTGTATTTGGTTTGGCGTTACAATTTTTTCTTTTAGTAAGAATATAATGAAAGCTTCCTCATATCCAAGAATATATTCAGAATTGAAGGAATTATATTCTTGTCAGCGGGTAATGCCGCTTTCAAGTGTGCTGTGGGAGACTTTAAGTAAGCGCACATGTGCAAAGTCTTAGTTGTATTGATGGACGCTTCATGGATATAGCTGGATTGTGCAAACAGAAAAACCAAATCAACACATATTTAAGTGTTAGATATAAGACATTTCCACCAATTTCCCACACCCCACCAAAACTGCTCACATCTTACTATGACTGCAATTATTGACACCTTAATATATCAGGAACTTTCAAGTCAACGCCAAGGAAAATAGAACTAGTTTACACATACAACAAGTAAAAACATTATATTCGATTGGGATCGAATCTTTTATCATATGTTGTATTTTCCCGAGCATCTTAAACATTTATAACTTCAAATATAAAAAAAAAATTTATAAAGCTGGTTTAGGTTTTTTTAATTTCGTATTAGGATTATTTTGAAAACTCTACGATTAAATACATAAACGCGAAAAATCGAATAGGAAATTTATGTTTTTCTTAGGATATCTATTTAAAGAAAAAGCATTCAAACTTATTAACATCCGCTGTTGGAACGAACAATGTCTTCAATAAACTGTGAGAGTTATGTCTTATGTTTTATGCGTCATATTTGATAGATAATACTATATATGTATGTATGTATGTATTAGTATGTAATATGTATAATTGTGTTTTTATATAGCACCGCAACACTTAGTTGGTAATTTTAAAAATTGAAAATATGTCAAATGCCGCGATTTAGTTACTCATTAAGTCAGCCGGGTTCGTTTTTATACAAAGCATTAAAGAAGCCCGTGTATCCACCTGTACAACACCTTTCTCTTATCCAGATTTTTGCATCACCTCGTTTAAAATCAGCGAATCGCCGAGAAATTGATGAAAAGATTTTATAACACTTTTCAAACAAATGCTGATTGTGAACGGTATTTTCACATACTAAAAAACGATGTTTAGCTAACAGAACCAATGAAAGCCACTATAACTCGTAAACAAACGCTTGAAGCAACATAGAATTTTGACAGATGTCGAAGTATTCGAGCTTCTTGAAAATAATATGGATTCTTTGTTAGGGATGAGACCTTTCATTTTCACATTTCCACACATTTTTCTATTATGATTCATTTAAACACTACATTTATTTGAAAGCTTGCTTTATAAGGTATGAAGTGCAGCTATATGGGGTGTTAACTGTACAAATTTGAAATAAAGCCATCCAAACTTTCAATGAATAAATCAAAATGAAGCTCAAATATATAGCAGTTCTATGTAGGACATCAGGGTGAAACCATTTATTTGCGAGTTCAGAAATCTCTTATTTTAGTTGCTTAGGTTTCTTTACAGCTCCTAAAAATGTACTCTCAATAATTGCCAATTTGAATTAAGGGGAAATGGGCATACACAACTGAAATAAAACAAAATATGATTATGTATTTGCTTGTACGAATGTTATAAACAGCGTATGAAATCTTAGGCCGGAAAATATCGTGAATTGAAATCTTGGTCTTTTTGTATTTTAGTTCTTCAACTCTTTCTCAAACGGAAGCTCTTTTGCAAAGTTTCAACTTTGTAACTAAATTTTTTGATGGAAATTTTATATAAGACATATCCTTTGGTATTGCAAAGCGAATCGCAAAGTTAGTGCAGTTTGCTCCGGTTTTGTTCCAGCTTGGGAAAAAAAATGTTTTAGAGATTTTAAATAAGAAAACCAGCGCAGAAAAGCAGACAAACATCGCAATAATTTCAACCAATAGATTTATCATGTGAATGGGGCCCGCTCGCCTCTGATGATCGAATTTGTTCAACGGTATTGCAAAAAGCTTAAAAAATGTTATTAAAAGACCCAATCGAAAATTACAAACGCAATAAAAATATTAGAATAAAAAATTACCAGTCGTGCATGTCGATGTCAACTTTTAGCTAGAGATATATTATTCTTACTTTCTAGATTAATTTTGCTTGTAATTACCAAACATACTTGTATAGAACTTGTAAATCGATCGATATATAATTTCACAATAATTAGTCGTGCTTACAAGCAAGTGAACCAATTTTTTTTTTTCATATTACTTTCTATTCGCGGCAAGCAAAGAAGCAAACCAACAAGTAAACAAACAAACAAAAACAACATTACGTGCTTGCGTATATCTTTTAATGATGATATGTACTTGCAAATAAGTTTCGCAGAAATAATCCAGCATAGAAAGTTTGTTCGACGTAAAATCGCATTGAAACATGAAATATAAATAAAAATCGCAAAAATGTATGTAAAAAAGACAAAAAAGTCTACTTTTGTATATTTATAAATTTTTTAATGATAGGCATTATTGCATATTTACAAGAATATATATGTATGTGTATAAAATATATTAAAAAACTATTTTCACTAAAAAACTTGAAAGAAAGTTATATAAATGAAATAAAATTAAGAATTAAACGGATAAAGAAACTAATTATAAAAACCCAAACCACCTTAACTAAGTGCCTCAACAAATTAGGTTCGTCAAGTCAATAATTTACTAAAAAGACGTTTAGAAGTTCTATTCGCACAAATGGCAGGATTCAGATCATTCATTGTACGACGGCGACTTTATTCCTTCTACATCTACTCAAATTTTAGCTTCAAATTCATCGAATGGGTTTGTTGTAGAATAAGTTTGCTGTTAAATTTGAGATACTTCTGGAATCTTTTTAAATAAGAGAAATAGAAAAATTGATATCCAAATACATTATATTACAATGTTTCAAAAGTATTGTGAAAGTTGTTTGAGGTAAGGGCTGATACTATTGAAATAATTCAAAAGCCAGAATGTGATGCATCAAATAAACCACAAATAAGTACCTTCAACTGAAGACGACTAGAAAAGTCTTGATCAGGAGAAAAAGTATAGGACATATTTATTTTGCAACACGTATGGATTATATATATTAAGTTTTATTTTATACCAACGATCCTATTTAATATAAAGAAGTGAATACCCCATTCTTGTCGTTATTATTAATAATGGGCTATATATAGTATTATTGTTATTGTTACATAAAAACGTCATTTACTGGCTTAGAGGCATTGTAATTGCATAGTGAGCAAACCCATTGTTACCACTATCTGTTGTATAGGTGAAAGCAACTTCTTCCTCTACTCCTGTTGTCGCTTGATAGGAGGTCGAAAGCTTACTTAAATATACATGACATACAGGCGTTTCATAAGTAGAGGGGCATATACGTATATAGTTTGTTTAGGTTCGGCCATTTTTAGCTATGTTAATGATATATCAAATGTTGGTCAATTAATTGTGTATAATACTTTGCATGAAATTCTCCTAAGCTCTATGTCTCTTTGATACTTCAATGTGAATTTCAATGGATCCACAAAGTATTTTTTCTCGTAACGGGCGAAAACATTGATTGGGTTCTCTATATTTGTTTGTATCTCTTTGACTGCGGACGATATAAAAATGAGGTAATTTATTAGATCTTTCTGGAAATGCCTACGATGGCATTATTCTCAATTTATTGAAAACTTTTTGAAAAGTGCGGCATGACCACAAGATACATTTCCATTTACAGTACTATAAGTAATTGTAAAATCACACAAGCAAATGCATTAAATAGTGACGTGTGCACACCACGTTTTAATTTCTACTACTACCACCAAAACGTCTCTTTCAGAAACGCAAAATAAGCAAATACCTCTCAATTATTATATTTGCTATACATCAATATTTTCTCTCTAAGCAATTTGGTAATAGTATAGATTTAAAACTAATCACAGGTTAGTGCCTAAAATTCACACACTCGATCCCGTCTACAAGAATTACCAACGGAGAAGGGGTGAAATTTTTCATAGGTGCTGTCGCCATCAGTAAAGACTCTACATGGCCTTCAAAGTGAATCTTTGACAGTTTATGCTCTTGCACGAAGGCAAGCTAAAAAAGCAGTTTTGAAAACTTTTTGGGATTGAAGAAAAGGTAATAGAAGAACAACAGTTGACGATTTTGCACGATTTTGTATTTTAATATTAAAAAAAAAATATTTCTGTAAATTTAAAAAAAATGGCAGCATCGGGGTCATTCTCGCGAGGCACGATTAATTTATGGGCCTCTGTGGCACGCAGTATAACTAGTCGAACTCTGAATTTAGAAAAAAGAAAAAACTTATTTAATCCACATACCTATAGCTGGTGAAACATGTACAATTTTTTTTAAACTTTGATTTTTATGTCGCTTTTAAAAAAGGAAAACTTCTATTTGCTACTGAAAAAGGGCACTCTTTTATTAATAAAAAAGGTTTCAATTGACTTATCAAAAATATGTAAAGTGTTTTACTAGAGAATGCTATTTTAAAGATATTGTGAAAAATGTCATAAAAGCAAGTAAACACATTATAGTCGGGCAAGGCCGACTTTTAAATACTCTACACCACTTCGCCTAATGCAGTTATTCACTCGCTTTGGTAATAATACACCAAAAGCTCCACATTATTTTCATGCAAAGGCATATTTTTTATGAAATCCCGCATAGTGGAGGAATCCTTAAAGACGGTGATATCCAAAAAAAAGACCAAAGTGGACCAACTTCCTTATGGTTGATTTCTATGCCAATTTACTATTATGAACTAATTTTCACCATGAAATATTAAAAATTGTACCTTTTTACCGATATTCGTGGGAACGGTTATATGAGAAAGGGTTCAAAAAATTGGCTCAGACAAAATTGTTCATACCAATTTAGAATGTCTAAATACTATTACAGAGCGAGTTACAATTTTTTCTATGTAACGGCTTTTCAAAATAGAACACTGTATGCGGAGTAGTGCAAAAAGTAGACCGATCCAAACCATTTTCAACATCGTTCGTCTTTCGGTGAAAGTACGTTAGTGTACCAAATTCATCAAAATATGTCGAGCATTGCGACATGTAGCTTATACACAAATTTACATGGACAGACATCAGACGAACATGTAGGCTTAGATCGATTCGCCAAATGAATCATGAAAATAATTCTAAACCGAGCGATTCTAAAAATTATGTTTCGTAGGTCAAATTTCTGACCATGTAAAAATTTTTCTCCGGCACAATTGTCTTTTTATTTCATTCTTGACCATTTAAGGGACCATTTAAACCAATAAAAGAAAATTCGTTTTTTCAAAAGTAACCTTGTCCCTCAGTAAAAATTTATTTACTGTTGCTATTTTTCTGTCACACGCAACCCTATTTTATGATGCGTTTATGCTTGATGATATGGCAACATCTGAATCTGCGCTTTAGTTTTGTAGTGCATTCACATTGCGTACGATTGCGCACTGCTTCTTATAAGTAACCAATTAATAAACCTGCTTTCTTACAAATATATATGGCCCACGAAATCGGCAAGAATTATGAACGTTTTTGTGCGCTAATCGTAATCAGGGAAAGAGACGATTTTTTGGAAATTGTATAATAAATCCTTTCTTCTCCTTTCTTAAAAAAAACATCTTTTTGGACTATTCGTAAGTTGCGGTTGCCAATAATCATATGCTCAACAGAGATCAGGTCATCAAACATCATTCTCTAAACCTGCAGATCGTGGAAATCATTGTTTTTCTACTGGGATAAATGCAAGATATATATTTCTAAGTATGACCTAAGTTACACACAAGGAGAGTACAAATAAAAAAAATATTTATCTAATCCCATACCTCCACCAAAACGTAAACTTAATTAATCCATGTATTTAAATAATCTTAAATCCTTGTGCTGTTATGCAATAAGAACAATTATTTACAACTAGATTGTATTTAAAATAAGCAAGGAGATTCATAAAAATAGAAGATGAAATTAAGGAGAACTTAAAAAGTTTATAGATTTTATCTTAATATTAGCGAAGGTAAACATAAGTAGGTTCGGATTATTAAGGATTGTATAATTAATAATAACGGTGCCCTTCAGATAAAAATTTACTTCTATTGAAAAATCTTAAAAAGTCGATTTCGATTGCACTAAGTTTAAATTTAAATTAATGGTAGAAAGAATAAATTCACATGAACACTTATTTATTTACATACTTATTTTGAAATATTACACATTTGCCTAATCCTATCTTAATATAAATGCAAAGAAATAAAAGAACATTAGAATTCATAATGTTTGTGATGTACATAACGAAGAAACATAAGCAAATAAAAGCGTCCGACTAATGACCTGTGTATGCGTAGATTTTCACTCAGGTGGCAAAAATGAGCAATGAATAAATTGGAATTACACGAGCATAAGTTTCCATACAAAATATATTCCATATAATGTTCCATTAAATAAAATATGTACAATAAATTATTGAGCGTAGGCAAGATAATAGAATCTCTACAGACTCTGATCGATACAACATTTCTTGAGTTTGTATATGTAAGTATCAAATTATTCAAACAAAACATAAACAGATGTGTCATGAAAAAAGAATTATTAGCAAAACCCTTAAGAATAGAATTTTTTAAACCATACCTTTTCGGACCAAAATTTATGTTAATAAGAAATTAGTTTGCAGAAACATATATACGACCAGATGGTCCAACATTTTGTTCAAAGTTCAAATTACAAGATTATTGTGTTCCCGTTATCAATAACAGTAGTAAAATTGCTAATTAACTTGTTAGCTTAAAGTTAGTATAAAGTTTACAACTCTTCAACACTAAATAAACCATGAATGGAAAACAAATCATAGTTTCTATCTACCTACTGTTTGTACATAGGGTATATCCACTTCAAAACACAGAATTGCTTATGCTTCTTCTTTGTAAACGTTTGAGGGAATGCGACAGCATATCAAGAAACAATTAACAGAATCTTTGCCTACAAAAATAATGAAAATGAAAGAACAAGATGTCAAATGGTTGCTAATTAACAGCGTTACTACTTTTATTGATAACAGAAACCCAAAAGTCCGTTATGACCCCCTAGAGCATCTTGTCGTTTAGTCGTCTCTGATTTCAGTAGCATTAACTTTGGGTTTACTTACAATATCCCAAGATCTAGAATGACAGGAATTAAAATGGACTTTTCTTCCTATAGCTACGAAATTGTCTACGAAAAGTGTACCATAACACAAAAGCATATACATTATCACATAGCAAACTAATTTCAAATTGCTTGAAGACAAGAATCTCTAAAAACATAAATTTTATGGAAGTAGGCAACTTGGCTAATTAGAATTGCATACCCCAAACGAAGGCTGATCAATATATGCGACTCCAACCCCGTACACGATATCAAATTGAACAAAAATTAACTTTCAAATTATGAAAGTCCTTAAGAATAATAAAAAATTTTAAGTAGAAATAAATGAGGATCAAATATTAATAAGATGCAGTCATAATCTTCCAAGTTTAAATCGGGAAGAATTTGAAGAAAATAATTAGGTCACTGATTATGTACAGTGTGAACTAGGTTTTCGAGTTTCAACAATTTCAGCTATATGTATGCAGAAGATGTGTGAGAAAAGCAGTTTAAAAACTGTCAAATCATGCGTAAGTAAAATTGCTCACGTTTAGTATTGGTTGTTTAGAGCTGCGTTTATAAAAGAAAACAGCTGTAAATTGGAAATAAAATAAATTCTAAAAAAAATTGTTTACTTACAAACAACTGTACCAAAACAAAAAAATTTGGAATTTGTAGAAAGTAAGCCAATGGTTTTTTTGCGTTTTACTCTAAATGTCTAAACTGTGAATCATCAATCCTTCCATACATAATCATATATTGTCGCTGTAAAGTGGAAAGTGCAAAGGAGCAACAAATAATAAAAACTCATCACTGTAGTGGATATATTGGTTTGATCGCCAGCAGACCACATCCATTTTACTAAACAAAACAAAGAAAAGGTAAGTAAAATGTTGTTATTAAATAATCAAGTAATGTTGAAAAATATATAGACATCATGCTAAATGGATCGTTTATTGTGTTATTTGGCAATACGAAGACATCGAGAACGGCGGAAAAAGACCTTGTAAAACGTAGAAGGGCTCTACGGGATGCTTCAAACCCTTTTACGGTACCAAAAAACGTCTGAGTAAATGATTTTGTATATTTATGGACAATGTGTATAAATCTATCTAATGTATATATTGTTACATATAGATTTTTGCAAAAGTATCCTGTGTCGAAAGAGGCTTCTGGATACGTTTTAAAAAAAATTGGTGGGAGTGATGGCACAAGAAGAACCTACATGGCTCCGGCGATCCGTTTAGCCCTTATTTTGGAAATGTTGGGGTCTAGTCAATGGCTGGCTGGTAGCGGAATTTACTTAAACGTTATACAGAGCACCATTTCTGTTGTTGTGTCAGAAATGATATAAGAAAAAAAGCTTTGCGCACAATGAATTCGGTAGAGTATTAATACTAACGCAAAACCTGTAGAAACAGGAAAATTAGTATTCCTGTTGGTAACTAACTTCGTGTTGTGCTTCTCTTATTCTTGTGACACGTTCTTGTACAATAAACGATGATGAAATATTCCTAATATGAAGAATGTTTCATAAACTGAAAAGGCAAACATAGCCAGAATGGAATGGTGAGTTAATCTCAACATATGTTACACATATAAACATTTTATTCATAAGTCTTGCGACCACATGAAAATTATGGAAGTAAGCTTTTGTTCTTTTAGGTCGAGGCACTTTATTTTGACGACGGTGTCGACGTTTTCCAATAGGCCTCCCAATTGAGGCGAATAAATGAGGAAATATAAACCGGCGTATCTACTGCACTTTCAAATTTAATTGTATTCAAATAAAAAATATAAAGAATAAATCCGTTTTAATATGTTTTGTGAAAATTAAAAAATTGGCTTTTATTTATATAACACAAAACAACAATTAATTAATATATATAAAATATTTTATAAAAAATAAGAGTAAAATGGCACGTACTCTAAGTTAAATTTCACAATTCAAAGTTTTCCTGAGAAATGAAAATATGAGATTCTATGCGTTATAGGAAATAAATTCTCTTCATTTTATTTCGCCAAAAATTTTAATTTTAATAATTTTACGTTTGTATGATTTTGGTTTTGATTGTATGATTGTAAACAAGCAAATGTTAAGTTTGCCATTTATTTTTCCATTATTTTTTACAAGATTAATTTCGAATGACGAAAGCCCTACATAACTCGCAACCTAATGGTTGTCAAGGTACGCCTTTCAAGTAAGACCTAGTTAACTAAAAAAAGCATAATTAATGCCTTAACATTTCGTAAGTAATTAAAGAAAGAAACTACAGGCACCTGAAGCACACGTTCTGAAATAATAGCAACAGATGCGATTGGTCCTCTAGGAATGTCCAATCGATTACTCTACACCCTAACAGTGCATTGCGAGTTAATGAAATTTGTAATAGAAAATACTCTAAAGCAATCATGGAAACAATTGATGAATTTTTGAATTTTTAAAACCACGCTATTGTTAAGCCTTAAATTGCAAAAGGGGGATCGAGTTTACTAATAAGCTAATGAATAATATGTGTAATATCAGAAAATCTTTGTCCGCTTTGTAATATCATCAAACATTAGGAAGAAAATCATGACTACTTAATGAATATTTTCGATCGTTTTCAAATTTTGATCATTACGATAAATGGATAATTTATTAGTGTGTTTAATATAACACTACACAGCACACATTACCATACCTAAGTATACATTATATAAGTTGATATTTGACCGGCTAAACTGTCGAACGATCACAGAATGATATATAGAAAACGAAATTTAAATGATTTTGCCAATCAATTAAACAGTTAAGAGACTAATTGATATGAAAATACATAAAATAAGACGAAAATCTTGAAGATATGATTGATGAATTTATATGGAGAAACGGAGTAATCTCCAAGCTCCATGACTTTCTAAATAAATTTTATAGTAACCAATTAACCATAATTATATAAAATAATAAATTTACAGCACAATTAATATCTACTAGTAACAAATAATGTTAAACACCAATACCGTAAGTAAAGATTACAACAGTACATTTTTTATGCAACCAAAAAAAAACAATTTTTTTTATCAGGTAATTTTTTGGCCACAAAGAGCATGTCCTCTAAGGCCACGTCGCTGCACCTGTTCGGAGATAAATGACGTTGCCGATTAGAAAAGATCTCAATCTAAATTCAATTACACTTAACTTCATTACTACGTTTACCTTAAATTATCACCCCGGAGCATATCATATCATTATATCCCTATGCACATATACTATATAGACATCCCTTTTTCGTAAAACAGAGAGAAAATTGAATAACATAGCAACGTGAGCCGGTTTTATTGCATACATTGGTTTATTGTATTTGTATTTAAAAATTACTTCATGTAAATGATCGCCTCTGAACTATTTTAAAATTTAATTCACGATCAATTTGTTTCCATTCCATCTTAATTAGCAATTATAATATTTCAGAATTGCCACAATAGCGACTTCCAAGTGTCGATTGTTCGAACAAATCAATGATTTTTAATGACTCACTGAAAAAAGTCTATTTAGGTCCTATCAGATAATTCGGATGACCAGTTCACATCGGGCACAGTGGAGATTAGATGGTCCTTTTGTGGAACTTGATTGTCTCAGAAGACAATTCGCATGCTATGCTATTTTGTTGAAATCATACTTTGGCCAGATCAAAATTTTCGAAGAAAAACCAATACAATTACACGTAATGATCATGAACAACACCAATTTATTAGTTTAAGTAGATGGCGTGGTTTTAAATGAACACCATTACCTTCCGAAAAGATAACCTTCTGGATTAGAAAAGCTACAAATCAACAAGTAAAAGATTTGGCTGCAGCAGCTGTTCATAGTACGCAGGTGGTGTCTTCAGAAAAATGCACGAGACTTCATGGAGAACATTTTATGCGGGTAATGAATTTTGTTTTAAATTTACGGTGGGGTAACCATGAAGAAATCCATGAGGCGGTACTCTAAGTGCCAAAATTTTGATTGTTATTTACGATATGATTTAATGCGCGTAAGCCAAATAGATGCATTGTTATTATAATATAATTTATGTATACTGTGCAAATGTATAATTTTGCATGATCACTAGCCAAACGATATTGAGCATAAATTTTAATTTGAGTGGGAACCAAAACAACAAAAAAGAAAACAAGAAAACGCAACCGGTCTGATAGTTAAACAAGTAAGAAAATTTAATTCGGTAGGGGTCGATGGGTACCATAAACGTTTACCCTAATAAAAGACAAAAGAAGTAAAATAACAAAATGCTCATGCGTTATAATATGGAGTGGGCGCAACTGATTTCTTGTATTTTCAAAATAAAGGTTTTCGTCGTATAAGCATGTGGGCGTTGTAGGCGTGCCCTTTGAAAAGTTTAGGTCAATTCCAAATTCTGTTGTAAATTTTTAGGCGATATCTTCATTTTCGCTAACATGAGTATGTTTACCACAAATACTACAAAGATAGGCAAACAGACGAACAGGCGGATATGGTCAGGTGTATTCAAGAGTTGTAGCTGGCCAAGAATTTGTATACTTTATGGAGTTTTTGAAGCTTGTTCCCGCGCGTTATACAGATATTGAAAAAGTAATTAAATTTTGATACAGTATAATATTGGGTAAGCGTGGTCAATTTTTTCCGTTTTTGTACACAAATGCCCACAGCGTCGCCTACAGAAATGCGTTCAAATTTTTGTACATATATTTGCTGTAGCTTATGGGTAATGAGCAAAAAACTAATTTTTCATTTCGTTTGAAGATAGAGGCATTCTGAGTTTACGCGGTTGTGTGGGCGTGTAATTTAACAGACTTCGCCCATTTTCATTACCAACCTGCGTGTAAGAATTTCCAGTGTTTCTGCCAAATTTGAAGACAATAGCTTTATTTTTGCGGCTAGGAGAATATTTACAAAAGACGTTACGCAGACGGACATGCTTAAGTCTATTTAGAATTTGACGCTGATCAAGATCACATGCACTTGTGGTGTCTCTGATGCTTCTTTTAACAGTTCGATGCGAAGCATTTGCGTAGCATGCATAAGAGAACAACATAATTTGTGGTTTGAACGATATAACGAACCTTTGAGTTTTGTGAGTGTGCGTACGTAAGATTTTGGAAATTGTAACAAAGCGGGTGCGTTTTTAGATTGATGAGCTGTTATATTAATGCACAATAGCTCACCATCCTATGAAATTTTATTAATCAAAGCATATACTATGAATAAAACATTGCTCTGGGTATTAGTGTTCCTAAAAGAAAATCCATACGGTTCGGAAAAGTCTGTTTCCTTGTGAATCATGTTCTTATGCACTCAAGACCAAATTTGAAATGTACTTACGAAATGCCAAGCACGTGAATTAGTTTGGCACTGTTGGGGTTATAACTGGTATAAAATGACAACAATGTCTCCAGTAATTATTTTACACACTAACTATCAAACTTATATTCCATCTACTCGAAGCTCTATGTCTTCTATTTGGATTCAACTTTGACTAATATGCCAAAGCTTAATTTCAATTTACAGGCCTTGAATTTCATTTCGATTGTCACGATTCGATTATATTTTCTGTGAATGCAAAAGCATTCATAAAATCAAAATTTAAAATGGACTGCAGTAAGGCGGACTAGACAATTTGATAATTCTTTTAATATCCCACAAAGCCATATTAAGTCTATATCCACAACCGAGAATGTATGCAAGTGCATTGATTGATTAACTAAGAACGTGGTAAACCCACAGGTTCTAAAAGCTCCCAAAAAACAAACTT
This sequence comes from Glossina pallidipes, assembly GCA_000688715.1. Taxonomy (NCBI): domain Eukaryota; kingdom Metazoa; phylum Arthropoda; class Insecta; order Diptera; family Glossinidae; genus Glossina; species Glossina pallidipes. The sequence continues at coordinate 219,176 of KK499965.1, forward strand.
CCAGACATTCGATCTACACACTGAATTTAATTAACGTCAAAATAGAAGACAGTGGAGCCGTTGACCATCTTACGCACTTAATTACGTATCTGTGATCAGGAAGTAAGATTTCTAATTTCGAACAGGCATTGCGCGAACGAAAACTAAATGATTTGGATAAAGAAAGCAAACCACTTTGCAATATAAGCAAATTTCTGCGTTCAAAACGTACTGTCATTTCTCCACTTACCTATCGAAGTAGTATGCTTTCTTTCTCTAAAACGATAAAGCACAATGTTTTGCAGAAAAGCATTTAGAATATCATAAGATCTTTCCTAACTTTGGCTCTCTTACTAAAAATCGTATGGTCCCAGAAAGTCTCCAGGTTTGGATTACATCGAATATATAACTTTAAAAAATATTCCTCATAAATGTACCCGACTTTTTACTAGCATTATTAACTTATGTATTGAACTCCAACAATTTCCAAATGTATGGAAATCGTTTAAAGTGACCCCTGCTGTTACCCCTGGAGTCTTGCTGTGTGCCTTTATCTGATTTGATGATTCGCGGTGGCCGAATTCCTCAAGTACTTGGGCTAAAAAATTAATCTGTCACAATCGTATCCAGCATACCAACAACAAATACAGCATTTTCACACGCATAACAATCTATACACATTAATAACCAGAAATTCCACATTAATTGCTCTAAACAGTGTAAAGACTTTTTAAAATTATTATTATTATCGATTATAAAATATGCTGTCCGGTATGAGGTAATTATGCAATAAAAATTTGCAAATATATTGGGCGAGTAGGCAAAGGGTCTGCACTAACAACTCATCGGTGGTGGGTTCAAATCTCAAGTGCGGTAGAAATTTTAATACAGGCGAGTATATGATCTAAGTTATCTGGCCGCCTTTAAATCCACACTTTGTAAATATATTTACAAAATAAATAAATTATTAAAATATAAAATAAATAAATTATTAAATAAAAAATATAAAATTATTAAAAATAAATAAATTATTAAAAATGATGCTAAATGTCCCTAGAGACCTCTCTATTAAAACTTTCCATAAGATAACAAATGTCGGACATATTGCAAGCAAAAGTAGCAAATTATAAAACGAGAAGTCATATCGAAATATCCGCAATTTTCTTATAAATCAAAGTTCTGTAAACCGTAATATTACACAATAAACTATTTAATAATAATAACACTAACCAGTGATAACTACTCATATATGTCTTTCTTTGAACGTTTTCAGTTGTAGATTTTTCTTCGTTATATATCTTATTCAGCAATGTATAATCGGTGATATTCCTTTATTTCTTTGCGCTTATAACGACACGGGATTAAGTAATAAGGTAATATTCTTAAATAAATCCGTAAATCTTTCTACAACAAAACTGAAATTCAATTTCAACTTCAATTATGATGGGGTAAAACCATGTGAGCAAATATTGATAATTTCAAGTCATGTGTTTTTAAAATCTAGGCGAGGCTAAGTTAAATTTTTGGAAACTTATATTTCCACTCAATTTAGTATATTAACAACAAACACTGAACTAAATTAAAAAGAAAAAAAAATAGCATGGTTATTACACTACATTTATTTCAGTGTATATATATAGCAGCACTAACATGTATTGCAACGCGAATCAAAAATCCTACGTCAATGAAAAGTAAAATCTTTCTTTTCCTTTGGAATTTGAACTCTCCGCGTTTTCTGTTAAATTATTAGTAAAATACCTCTAAAATTATACTTTAGGAACGCATACGGCCTAGGCAGTTAGCCAAGCCAAAACTGATTTCCTGAAATAACTGAAAGCGACTTCAAAGGAAAAATTTCAGGCCCGTGTCAACCCAATGGCAAACTATACTAGCTAACAACGGTTACTTTTTTCACCATAACAGCATATATGCGGCCTTATCAAAAAAAAATTTATATCTATGCCTTTTACATGTGACGTAATGTCAAATAGCTTTTGAGGCAGTTTTTTATTTATTTATTTACACATGAAGATTAGCTGAAACAGTTTAAAAGGAAAGGATTAGATTTTCTTGTTCGCCTTCAGGTGAACGTTCAAGTTGAATTATGAAAGTGTTTATCTGCTTGTGTAAATAAACCCTTTATATTAACGGGAAGAATTATGGCTTACCAGACATTTTAGCCGATATGATTTGTATTTCGATGCCTTCAGTATCGTACATTGGTTCTCGAAGTGGCTACTCAGATTTTATTTTGAAACACGCATCTCGAACAAATTTTGAGAGTTAGATTCTTCATTTTCTATTATGTATTATGCAGTATATTATATAGTATTGCTGAAACTTGTGGCCTACTAATTGTATTTTCCATTATTTTGATACCAATAAAAAACTTTTGTTCTGTTAACATGGTGTAAATGCAAGCCAGATGGCACAAGCCATATATTATTGCATATAACATACTATATGTGTAAATACGCAATGACCACGCAGTTTCTGTTTGCACTGGTAACCTTGGCCTTAAACGAAATTAGTTTGCTCTAAAGTGTACATATAACAAAACGGAACACGACAGTAAACAGTTAAAAAACTAATCAGCAGATTTCGAGACCAAAATGAAAAAGGTGAACAAAAATATTTACTAAATGGACAGATAAAAGGAGAGTAAAAAACTTGATATAAACACAAAATAAAGTTTCGTAATTCTTTTCGTCGTCAGCTTAGACTGGAGATTTTCTTGCTGAATGCTTCAAACCATAATGCTGCACTTTATTATATGTATGCTTTTGATAAGGCAACCTATTATAATTTGATAGCATGTCTCTTCCAACGTCAATAGTTTTTGGAAACACTCAATATATTATAATCTATTTTTCTACGTTTTCAAAAAATATTTTCTTTCCTCTTTTGAGATACAAGTGGGGTTGAGTAAAAATGCTTTTATTTGCATAATGCTTTTATTTGTGCTTTCAAAGACAAAATTTAACGACGTAATATGTGATGCATTGTTTATACACATTTTGTATGTGGATAAATTTATATGTGTTAATTTTAGCGTCATGTAAATGGTAAAAAAATATCCTAAAGAACCTGGGTATTTCACTACAATTTACACGAGGCATGTAGCTTGCTTCTTTTCTTTCGTGGTCTCCTTACGTTTTAGCACTGCTTATATCGCAATAAATGAGCCGCAATTGTTTATGACTTACCCCTTTTTATAACTAGGACTTATTTATAGCAATATCTGTGCAATATGTGCCCAAAATTAAAAAGGAGTTTGGGTCTTGACGGGAAAGGTTTTGCAAAGGATTTAAGGCTCTTTACCATTAACTAACTGAAAATTTTTCCCATATTACACTCACCTTGTATAAAGAAAAATGGGGAATATTCGCTTGAACAAAGAAATTAGTATAAAATTTCACGAAAGATAACGATCAAAACTTAACACTACATTGACGGATGTTTTGTATACATTCTACAAAGCTCATATAGGCAAGGCTTGGTAATATTAAATAGTAACAGATAGTATCAAAAAGAACTCAATGAGTGTAAAACGTACATAAACCAGCTATTTAGTCGTTAATTGTGAACGTATTATTACACCAATTGGGCCCATTTTTGCACCGAACACGCAGGTGGTTTTGGCGAATGTTTGAGTTTCAATTCTTCAAAAATATATTCGGGGGATCGAAAGTTATAGGCAAACATAAGAAAAATTTTCCGGTGTTTTTTGAAATCGGTTTGCTTTTTATTACATTATGGGCGCGTATGTGAACAGTTCATGTCCATTGCCGAACTACATATTCCTAACCGATCGCGGAATGTGTGCGCCGCATTTCAGCTTTCTATCTTTATATTTGCGACTGTGACGACTCAAAAAACTTACCCGTCAAATTCACAAGTTTCAGTAAAAATTGGTATATTACGTGTAGAAATAGCAAAATTGGCGTCTCAGAAAAAAAAATAGACATATGTATATACATGTGCATTAAATCGTTGGAAACCAGTATATGACATCTGAAGATATCTATTTCTTCATGCAGCATTTTGGAGCTTCAAATCAAAATTCATCAAATTGACGGGTGCCCTAAGTCTAATATTAGGCATTGATTAACATTGTTTTAAGTAACCTCTTGAAAATGCGGCTTATGTATGATCGCGTTGATTCTAAGTGCAGAAACCAAAATATGCCTTCGAAACAATCCAAAATGTTGTACGACCACGAATTTTCAATTAACAACTGTGGTATAAATTGATTTGAACAATACCAACGCAGAGCATAAATTTAGTGCGAGAATTTTTAATTGAGTTCTACAAATCAAAGCAAGTCAATCCATGGAAAATGATAAAACCAATAGACACAGAAAAGCCAATAAATTCACTCTGGGCTTAATATACTTAACATAACGAACATTTTAAAATTCTTGTAAGATAAACATAGTTTCCTCACTTTATTAATTTTCTTGGATGCAATTCCTGTCATTAAAACTCTAGATTATTTGTGGTTGAAAGTAACGGCAAAACACTTGCCACTTCCTACCACTTCCTTTTTTCTCACTTGTTGCTGATCATCACCGTTCTACACGTACAGTGGACATATTTTGAGTGATTGATCACTTTAAAAAAAAGAAAAAATATTACATTTTTCGCAGTGTCTAATGTCTGACTACATATTCTTGCGTCCAACTTACAAAATACAATTTTCGAAATATTTGAACGAAATTAAGCGCACCGCTGTGTCTTCGTTCAAGGACAAACGATTTGAATATGAATTGATTTGAAAGAGATTTTACGATTACTCCCTACATAGGGTCGTATTTAGAAAAGCAATTACACGAAAAAACTTGTAATTTTTAATATTTCCCAACAAAAAACATTGAAAAATAGTATTTTGGTATCTTCTTAAAAAATGCCAAAAATTTGAATGGAGTGCGGCCATTGCTTGAAACCCTTTCAATACGAACATCCTTACAAAAAACAAGCCTCTATACTCTAGCAAGATCTAACTTTTAGTATTTTAATAAATCCCCAATTTTAGATATTGGCAGGCAAAGTGATGGATGTACGATATTTACCATTAACGCTCTAATTGGTTTTTGGTACTCAATATATATTGATGAAAATTTGAATTACAGGACTAAATAAATACTAGCTATTACTTTGGTAAGCCTTAGTTCACCACTTGACTGTATGGAAAACAATCATGCAATAGTAGTGAGAACAACAAGACTTACCAAGGACAATACTTGTAACGTGATGAAAATTTCATTTAGTTTCTTTTACGATATTGACGAATTACCAACATCCAACTGCCGTAGATTTTCTCTTTGTACAAAACTAACGCTAAATGTTATTGCAGTACAAGACAAAATATTTTCGTGCAATATCGAAAAGTAACGTTAATAGATACTGTGCTGAAAAAACATAGATGGCTCTTCAATAGCATAACTCGTACTTCAAATAGCATAATTCATTCGCTTTGTTCTGATATAAATAAATAAATTATGATTTGAAAACTTCTTGACAACTTCAAACAAAGAATTTCTATACGAAATCAAGCATTATTCAATTTTTTTTCGTTATATTAATGATTATTATAGTACTCTATTATATTAAAATGTAAGTTATTTTAGAAAATTAAGAATATGTTACATATGCATGTGGATGAGTATGGGTGTAACGGTAGGTGTAAAGAGCTCTAACTTGCCGACATAGTCAGGAAGGAACTCGATCAATGAATATCAGCAAATTGTTAAAAAATGTAAATAATAATAAAGGCTGTTTTGTTGTTGCTTTTTAAATTTCATTTAGGAAATAACATAAAAACAAACACAAAGGAAATGAAATTAAAAAGCAAAATTCAGGGATAAGACGAAATGAGGATATATCTCAATTCAACGTATTAAAATAAAAATTCAAACAAATTAACAAACAAACAAACATTTGGAAAAATGATATAAAGAGAAAGGCTTACAGCTTGATCAGTAGAGCTCTTACTGTAGGGTACCGGTATCAAGCGTTCTTGCAATTCGCCACCTATAACCTTTAAAATGAAGAAGAGATAATATAACTATATATGGTTTGCGGTACATATCAGATTATTTTCGTCGGTGTTAACTTAGTATAAGTAAATAGATCGAAAGAAAAATTAAAATATAAATATGTGATTTATATGAATATAATAAAGAATAATTATTATTGTTCTGAGATAGAAGAGAAACAAACTTTCCTGAGAAAATTTGCCTTGTGTTTCTTTTATACCTACCATTAAAACATTTATAGTGTGTTGTACATTAATTACCCTATTATAATATATGACTATAATTCACCAAATACGCATTAAAGTTTCTAGATTCATAAAATGAGGCGAAAGTTTCTCAGACGATTTAACATTTATCAACTTATCCGTCTGTCCATGGAATTGAAGATAACGTACATAAATATGTTAGCATAGATATAAAAGTCTTATGAAATTAGCTGAAGTTGATCAGAAAGTAAAATGTATATAGTAAAGAAAAAATGAAACGAGTTCCAGACAGTGGAATCTATGCGCAAATTTGGGTTTACAAACTCAACGCAATAAATCGAGGGCATAAAATTTGATAAAAATACCACTCAAGGTTAATTTTCAGCTTGTGAAAAATAGGTTTACAATAGCTAAGTACTTCGATATATGACCAATTATATAGGATATATATGCAAAAATCAATAATTTTAGAAACCACCATCTGTGCATCTTCTAATATTTATTCGATGATTCCTCAGTACAAGGAGTTTGATTTGAAAGACGTCGCTCGTTTTCAACATCTGAAAACGGTTTGTACTACTTACAAAACTTTGATTGTGCGCTTGTTTGATCACCACAATACTCTCTTAACATTTTTATTACACTAACATAAGTCATTTCATTTCTTAAATTCAATAAAAATTCTAGCTACTCGCCACATCTCATACCGTGCGGTTTATTTAAGTATGTGTCCTTTACTTAAATAATATTAATATATCCTACTGTAATAAATAACATTGTATCCTAAACTCTTTACCCATTTGCCCAATTTTTTGCGGTCAACACAATGAAGTTCTGTTTGGACTAATGCCCATCAAGAAAACAAAGCAGTAGATTCACTTTCCTAATTAATCTTCAAACCACGTATTTTTTACTCCAACCGAAACCTTCACTGATGACGATCCCTAAGACATCGAAGTAAGTAACAATAAAAATTCCCATAATGCTGACGAAAACTTTGAAGCACATATTTCATCAATCAAAGTTTTGTGCAAGCTATTACTTTTGAACACTCATTGCTGGAATCTAAGAATATGTAACAGTTTCACGTAAGCAAATTTCAATGGATTTAATGATATTAACCGATAAGGAGAAAAATATTAATTCTAAGAATGAATTTTGAATTTAAAGTGAGTAACTATTGAACATGGAATAATAAAGATAAAATTTTAAAATTAATTAGCGCAACAAACTCGGCAAGCTCATATGACGTCGCCGAGGAAGAAGGTGTTGCAAGGCTGCAAACCGCAACAAGAAAATGACGTCATTGTATATATTCTTAAAATTAACAATAAATCGAAAACAGTGTTAAAAATTAAAAAAAGCGAGGTAACCCTCAAACCAAAAACACGATGAATTACGCAATACAAAGACATTTTGATGTAATAAGGACGAGCATCCGCCAAATAATTTTAGTCATGTGAAGTTGATGTGCAAATTAAAAGTAAATAATACATACATAAACTTTAGACTCGCTCATTTTCAAAAGTGAGACGCATATCTATAGTTACTGCATGGTCGTACATATAGACGTTAGAGTAAGTAGAGACACACGCACGCGCGGAGGCGGCACTTAAATTTATGAATTCGAGACAATCAAGTAGAAGAGGGTATCTTTTTTTTTTTATTCTTATACCAAAAAGAATAAGTCAAAATTCTTCCGAGACAACATTGGGTAACCCGGTATGGTGATATGGTGACAAAGGTGGTAAAATTGCCAATTAAAAAACGGTAATGTACAAGATATGGAACAGCGTAGTGATAATTTTTAGACCTATTAGATTCGGAAATATCAGAATACTACAAATATGGGAATATTGGGTATAGAGCAGGAAGAGTTTATTTTGCGACGGAGGGTGTTTGTTACGCAGCCCTCAGGCGTTGTGTCACAAAGTTTTAAAGAAATTACATTCCAGATATCTAGTGTGAGTACAATGAAAACCCTGGCGGGAGCTTACATATGATGGAAACAGTTAGATAGCGACATAGAAGCTACGGTTTCGAATTACTCCGTTCGCCAACGCAGGGGACTCATCCCTGTAATAGTACCACTGCAAAGAGGGTACGATGAATCAAAATTTTTGCGAGAGTGCATGCCAATTGTTTTGAAATTTATTTTTATACATATAGGTGACAGAAATTTTAACCAAAACTGAACACTCTCCGCCAATCGAAAGTAAACGCGCTCATAGTACGAATGCTGCCCAAAATAAATATTTTGCCTAAAATTTATATCGTTTTGGAGCACTTTGCTGTCAAATTTGTTTGTATTAATGAGAAAAATGTTAGCGCCTTTTTTCAATCCTTAAAGTATTATGAAGAAGCCTTTCTTTGTATAGATTATCTACTGTATCCACTAATTTTAGGCGGAATAAGATCTGAATTTCTGAACTTTATCCACGGCATTCATGTATTTCCAGCACAAGTCTTGAGCAATACTATAGTTTTCTATAATACCTTAAACCTAGGTTGAAAATAACAACAATTTGGGTATTTGTGGTCAGATGTTAAGCACAAACATCAAACGAATTTAATAATATAAATTGCTTTTATATAGAATAAAAGACAAGAAAAACTGTTGTATATTAATCTTCAAAACTACTAAGCAAATAGACGAGAATTACATCCTTACAACGTGGGACGTCACCAAACATTTGCGGATTATTCTAAAACTCCATTAATATGACAGATTTTCAGGATGACCACCAAATACGATAATAATCGAAGTGTGCCTCACCACATTCTACGAAAATTTACAAATTAAAACAGCATTATGTATGGATTTATTAGATGCTTGCAGTTAATCGTAAATAAAATCAGTCTAATTAATTATAACTGCCAACGTGCATCATGTACATTATATATTTAATGCCAAGCGTTATGGATTAAAGTTACACAGTTTGGAAATCGGCAAATCGAATGGGTTATTTGCAGTCCTAAGCTAATAATTTTTTCAAAAGAGAGATTTAGTTTGACAACATTTGACGGTGAATTTCGTTTTGAAATATTTTCACCCTTCCTTTCATTTAACATATTTTTTTTCATATTATTTTTATATTAATCTCCACAAACAGACATATGAAAACTGCAAGAGATTTTGTGAACATTGACGTGCTAGTCAATAGGAAGTTTTCGTACACTAAGAAAAATTTAAATATTTTTAATCAATATTCCCTATAGGTCGCAAGCTAAAATTTTGCATATTGTGGGTACGTTTGCGGGCGGCTTACGTTAATTTACTATGAGAAATGAGAGAGAAGGCAGCAAGAAAATGTGTAATATATAGCCGAAGTCATAACTAACATTGAAAATTTCGTCACACATTTTGAATTTCTTGGCGGAGACTACTGAGGTTGTAACTTTTTACGTGAGCTTTATTTGCAATGAGTAGCCTTTCCGGTCCACTTCTAAACAAAGCCCGAAATGATAAGAACAAATTTTCTTAAAATAATGGAATTTTACTAGATACTCTAATCCGTCTGAGTGGCCGAATAGGCAAGTCTCGACTAGCAACTCAATGGTCGCGGGTTCAAGTCTCAAGGGCGGTAAAGTTTTTAATAAAGCCCAAAAACCTTAGATGCTAGTGGCTTAAAACTGTAGTCTTACAATTTATTCTCTGAATCTAATAATAATAATAATAATAATAATAATAATAATAGTACTCCTTACTCTAGAAGATAGAAAGATCTGGATTAAATAAGAAGTCATCGTATTTTGAACGTCTTGACGAACTTTCGATCTGTACAAGCTGCAATCAGAAGGCGGCGCTCTCTGGGGAATACGCTGAGCGTAGTTACACTTCCCATTCGACCTGCAACAGTGTACTCATGACAGCTCGGGCAACGTGTCCTCGGGAGTTGCCATTCAATAGGATGGCATTGCCTTTCTTAACCGCTGGTCTTTTTTGGAACAATACATCGTTCAAGTTGTTCAATTGACGTCGGTAGACATTTGAAAAAACAGTTTCATTCGGTTCTAGCAGCTCATTATGCACTACACCTTGCTGATCCATATGCACCATACGCACAGCCAAACTTTATTGCCATGAATATTCCGCAGTGGTGTCAATGTGGATAGCTATACTGGACTAACCGATGACTTTTTGCGGTTGGGATTTCCATGCTAGTCGCAATATGTCGCAGAAAACTTTTCAATTTTTGACTGCCAAGCAATCAAATCGCGATATGGAAACGGTTCGAAATGGCATTTTCGGTCAATTCGCATAGAAGCCATTTTCCATCCTTGTGGATATTTTTCATCGCATGTAAACGTCCAGAAACAGTTGATTTATCAGCTACTAAGCTGTTCGAAAGTTGTTTAAAAGTTCGAGCTGGGTCTGCGTCCAATAAGTCTTACAATTCACTGTCTTCGAACTTTTTTGGTCCTCCAGACCATTGTTTGTGATTAACATTAAAATGAGGACTTTTAAACCGTTGACAACAAAACCAACAATTGGGATGTGAGCGAGCAGCATCACCATAAGATCCTAAAAGTGTTTGATGGGTTTCGGCGAAAACAGGAATTCTACATACCACACGTATAAAGTAAACCAATGTAGTAAACGTATGCCCCCAAAGAAAAAATTTGAAAAGGAGAAGGCTTTTTAGGCAGTCCAAAGAAAGGCGACATGCCATTACATACTCTACACATCGACTACTTAGATCCAATGAATGCAACCGGTAAAAATTATGGAAAAAATGGAAGTGTTTTTAAAATTCGTGTGGCTATTTCGTTGTGATACAACAGGGTTTGAAGAAATTATAAAAAATGTAAAGGTATGGGTAGATACGTTTGGTTATTCAACAAGAATAATTAGCGACAGAAATTCATGTCAAGAATTTAAAACTCTTGTACAGCAAATAATAGCAAAAATATTCAGGTGTGTTTTGAGGTAATGTCATTGGACTGGTTCAAAAAGCTTCAAACTGCACTTAAAATGATTCAATAAAACTTCCCCATTTCAAATATTATTCTGAAGACGCATGGAGACCAATCTAAGCCACGGGTTGTTGTAAATGTGACAACACGAAGTAGTCGACAACTCTAATGAGGAGCGAGATAAAATGCGAAGAGCCTAAAGAGCAAATACAGTAGACGCAAGATACATATAAATGGAACGGCAGTAAACATCCCAAAGAAGTGAAAACATTATAACCACTTTGTCTAACTCTGTTCTTAGAACACAATAATTATACTCTGTTTTAATATTAACATTATGAAACCGTAGGCCCCTTTACAAATAAATGCTTACTTTCCGTAAGAATGGTTGTGCCCAAGATGTTTAAAAATTGAGGTACGTGCTGAAAATTCAGCACAGTTAATTTTTATATCAAATTACTATAATCGATCAATTTTCATCATAAAATATTATTTCTTAGGTTTTTCTGCCCGAAAATCCAAAAATTTTCGTGAAAATAGCTTGGGATCCAAGAATAGACCGAGATGATCCAAATTAGGTACAGTTAATTTTTTGATCCTAAATTACTATTAGGATCTGATTTTCATCATGAATCATAGACCTTTTTGTCATATGAACTGCTGTTTTCATTATATGAGAGGGTGTTCAAAAAATCGCCCCAGGCAGTTCAAATTTTCAACACAAATTTAACAAATGTCGGAATATTATCTCCCAGGGAGTTGTGTTGAAAACTTTTGGCAATTGCAAGTTTTCTCCGCAGGGAAATTTTCAAAATAAGGCGGGGAGTGATCGAAAAAATGGACCAATCCGACCCATTTTAAATATTGTACGTCCTCCATAAGTGTTGTAGGGTATAATGAGTGAAACGCATCTGAAACCACCCATACCGAAGATCGCAGAGACGCGCCCGGTCCTTTCGGAGTACTCCTAAATGTGAAAGATTCAGACTGGTCCATTAGATCACCGTTCACCTTGTTCATAAAATATAAGGGCGTTTCAAATATAAAATTCGCCACTGCGTTTCTTTTAAGATGTTTAAGTTGTTTCCTCCCACGTACCAACATACTAATTTCCCTAGTCGGTGACTCCTTATCGTCTAATAATGGACCTAACGTAATAGAGCTAAAGACCAATCACTTGTTTGGGCAGGAGAATATGTTCATGATTTCATGTATGATGAAGACGAGAAAGTGTGTGCTGTTTTCACAGATATGTTGCGCACATTTTTTAGATAATTATACCTTACACCAATTGTGGTACAAAGGTATATTAAGTTTGTGCGGATTTATATAATACCCAGAAAGACTTGAGATAGACCCACCTTTTATTAAATCGATCGGCTTAGAACCACTTTGTGCGATCGATTCAGGAAGTGATTCTAAGCTTGTCTGCTCGTCTCTCTCCCAATTCTCAAGATCCTAAATTTCGAGATATATCATAAAATTTGGTACACCGACATATTTTTTAAACAAAACTCGTAAATTAATAGCTCGGTGCTTTAATAAGAAACATCGAACAAAGATCATGAATTACAATCACCACATTACTACTGTCACACTACCATTTTCCACGGTAGAACCTATATGTAAATTATTTTGAGAATTTTTGTGACACAATTACTCCTGTAAAAACTGAGAACACCGAGTGAAAAAACAAAAAAAGACCACTATAATCAAAAACTAATCGCTACAGACGACGAAAAAAGCAAAACTCCTTTGAAAAACAACAGCTTCCAACAGGAACAACCCTGTGCTGAATAACGAAGCTTTTGGAAAATCGAATGCTGGTATGCGTACTTTGTGGTAATTATTATTAACAAATGCAGAGCAAGCTAATAAGTCAGAAGGCTTTTTGGCTGATAATGGTATCTGAGAATTTAACAGCACGCTATTCTATTCAAAAAGACGTGGTTGGCTCGCAGAGTCTAATTGCTAAATTAAAAAAACAAAAATTCAAAATTTAGCAGCATGATCCTTTATGTGGGCAATTTTCATGTATACTCTTGATAAAAAACAGACATAATGAAAGGCTAATAATACATATTTGACTCATTGCGACAATTAAATCTGATATTGAAAATGAGCCATCGGTTGACATTTCAGGTATTCGTTCGAGAACAATTAGAGAATTCGATTCGCCAAAAATCATTTTGTGAAGGAGCAGTCGGCGAGAATTAGGTTGATGGTGCGCGATAGCGTATGAGTGTTTGCTCGAAAGCAAAACGTCATTTATTAAAACGTTGTTATGAAGCCACATATTTGACAAAATTAATGGACATAGACGGATTACTTAATCTCAAAAACTTTAAAATGTTAAAAAAAATAATAAAATCATATAATTATTTTCGATGCTTTTATCTGTTGATGACATAAAATTTTAAAAGGGATAAATAGATATTAGATTAACGACGAAATTTGTGTGAACGAGAAACAGTGGATATATAAGGTTAGTAGAAAGTAAGTAAGGCGTGAAAGTGTAATCTTCAGCACATGTTTGGGGAGAGCCATCACAATTCAGTTCAAAAAACAAACGAATTCTAAAAATCTATGTTGACAGCATTCGTTGAAATATCAGAACAAAAACAAGAAATGGATGAGGAACCCGCAGGTATACCGTAGGTATAGAAGTTATAAAAATCAAGTTAGCTTTAAGAAAAAAAAACTTGACAGTTTAAATAAACATTGATATAGTCAATTTATTAAACTTTGCTTTATATGATTTCTAATTTTTTCATTTATTTCTTTTTAAAATTTTATATTTAGTTTCACCGATGATTTCCCATATATTCCGTTACAAATAAAACGAACGGGAAGCCAAACTCGATACGAAACCAATCGGGTACCATCAACGCAAAGTGCGATCATATTGTTTTTGCCTTTCGATAGTTCGATAACGAATACCGTAAATCGGCTCCAGACCTAGGCTTTTATTCTTCTGTCATCGTTCATCAGCATAGTCGAAAAAGTCAGTTCTGCTTAATATTACATAACATCTCATAGTATTCGCGGTAATAAACTTTCTTTAATGCTGTAGTAGGGCCGACATAGTAATTGTGAACGGACCCATACCATAGCATTGCTGCCGTAAGGTTGACGTTGGTTGCAGAAAAAACAAAACAAGATTACAGTGTCCCTCCTATCACTGTCCACAATGCAATTATCAGCTATCTTTGTCTCCCACAATGAATCCGCGAACACGGGAATTTTTCTTAATGCCTACCATCGCAACGTAAAAGTATCCATTGAAAAGAACAAAGGTTTTGTTCACAATCGCAGCATGCAGCGTCAATTTTCTCATTTCCAACCATAAGCAAGAACAACATTGTCTCCTATATGCATCGAACAGTATCAAGCGTTCACGAAGATGATGATGATCTACCGGGGAACTCTTTACGCGGCGACAATGATGATTAATGCACAATGTGCAAATTGTTAATCTCTATTGTATAGTAAGTTGGGAATGTGAAACGACAACAGTGCAGCCATGCTTAAAAACGAAAGCTAAAAATATATATATAAAAGCAAGTTAATTGAGTTAAATGATGACAAACGCAATGTGCTATTTATGTTTTACGGGATATTCATATCACTCTTCTTTTTTACTCGTAAATATATTTTCTTCAAACTGGACTCTCCATTTTGCGCTTTTCACATATGTTCATTTTTTTTGCGATAATAATATGCACACGTTATGAAAAAAACAAAAATATATATTTCCACTTAGTCATCAATAACCGAAATAAAGGAAAAACACAACAATCGGTCAGTAATGTAAGTCGTGAATGTTTAATTTTAATGTACTTATAAATAAATCTAGTGAAAAAGTGTCTCAGCGAAAGAATGTACTATAAAGAAGTTGAACGCGCTATATTAAAGCAAGATGGATTTAAGGAGTAAGACTGACATATAGAGTTCAGCTCCACATTTTAATGTACAATTCAGTTCAAGTAAATTAATTTACGGAAGATCAAAATGTCACTATTCAATGAGGTTATAATCTTTTAAATATTTGAACATAAAAAATTACCTTTGAATAGTTATAAAATTGGAACTGAAACAGACAGAGTACATCAATATTTTACAGTCGTTTTCACGAATAATGGCTAATCGATAGATGAAAATAGCATTACAGTATTAATTTCAACTCTACAAACATTACTTTTTTATTAAATAACTAACAGCTTTTTTATCTGAAGTTTATAAGAAAAGTCTTTCGTGGTCATTTATAGAAAAGTGGAAGTAACACAACCATGAAAAATTTTACAAACGGTGCCTTAGAATTTACTGAAGGATTTTGTTAAAAATGAACAAAAACTAATTTAGCTTACAATTGATTTGGCCAAACAAATTTTTGCAAGAGCAAAATAGGTTCCTTTAAATATCTTTTACATGTCACTACATACAACATCCACAAACGTTTGTTGGTTCCTTTAGTGAAAGGTTACTTTCTTTACTATATTAAGAAATTTGTTTACTATATCAAGAAAATAAATATAATAAAACAATTCATAAAAAATTTTTCCGCATTTTTTTTGTACAAAAACCACAATTGAAAAACCCAATTTCAACTGAAATTAAACGTTTAAAATTGATGCAATAATACAGTTAAAATTAGTTTAAGTTAGTTTAGGTTAATTAAAATATGTTAAACAGCAGTCAAGAATTATATCTTTCTGAGTAGCCTTTCCTGTCACGCCTTGCATTTGGACATGCTACCGCTCATTTTTTGAAATTGAAAGAAATGTTAACAATTTTTAATTGCTTGATTACTGTGTATATGAGTAACTAATGCTGCTGTATATACTGATAATGTATTATTTATGTATGTGTTTGTACATGTTTAACCACGCAATAGAATTATGGTCCGTATGTGTAATCATTGCGTTGAACTACTGACAAAGTGAAAGTAATAAAATTAAATTCGTGTTTCCGTTTGTCTAGCTGACAGTGATGGCGGCGGTGTTTTTTGTGTTCCAGTACCGGTGCCATGTCTTAATCCGTATACTGCATCAGTCACACTAACTAGACGGCGGCCATTAACACTACCACCATCACTTACGACGCTGTTCGGATGTTTCTGTGTACTGCTTGGATCCTCATCTATATATATCATGTCAATAGGCATCTGGGATATTTTCTCCCCCTGTCCTTGTTTTTGCTCATATTGCTGTTGTTGCGGGCGTTGAATGCTATAACTGCTATAGTTCACATTAAAAAGATTACTATTGAAATGTTGCGGATAACCATAGCCATGCGAAGCAAGACCATTACGAGGGCTACGCAAGCTATGTAAGCTATGCATCGATCGTCGCTCATTCAAGTCTTCCAATGTCGAACGGAATGCACGAATAACACGCAACTGAAACAAACAAAATTTGAAAAAACAAGCAAACAAACAAATAAAACAAAGTAAATATATTAAATTAACAAACAATTAAAAAACAATAAAAATCGAAGCCAAACAGCACCGCAAACATATACATACAGAAACAAAATGCATGAATACATCACTTATAATCCATAACATTTCTTCCAAGGTTTACCACTTTTATACTTAAATTAACGTGAATATGCCGATTGTCCGATTTATAAGATTTTATTTTTTTGTTTTCGTGTTATTTATTCTGAAATAGCCAATGATTTAAAGTCGATATCGTTTGTCTTTTAAAGCTAAAAATCTAAGCGGAATGTTTTCATAAAGCATTTGATAATGTCGGCCACATTGTGACGCAAAAATTTGATTACGTCCCTGTATCCATTTTTTCTCTTTATTAGTATACCCGTTTTATCTTCGAATTCGCGAAATTTAAAAAAAAATATATATATTACACCATGAATATTACGTTATTTTTGATAATGCTTCACGTTCGAACAACGATACAGAAGCTAGAGACCTGAAATAACAATTTAAATAAAATTTTTCTATAAATAAAAACGCTTCAATTGATTACCAACCAAAATTGTAACTATTCACAAAGATTCACTTCAAAATATTCTCTAATCATACTGCTGATTTTACGTAAATATAAAATCAAATCCTCCTAAAGCGAGTGTAGACGTTTTATGCGTTTTATTCCAGGTGAGAATCCTTACTTTAAATTGATACCGCTCTGCAGCACTTCACCGTCTTAATTTTTTGTAATAACGATCATATTATTGAGAAAAAGAATTCGTGTTTTAACTACTTAGGTTATTGGTAGAATTTCTACTCCTTCTTAGGCGTGATACACAATACAGGAATACGTCCATTTGTCTTAACGAACCTAGTACTCCGTTACCACACCTTAAACTTGGACTGGAAATTTAAAACATTTGTGCTCTCCATTCTCCACTGAGTGCGTAAAGTGAGTAAATTTAATAATTCAAATTACTATTATTACTAAAGGAGATTTTTCAAACAGCAGACATATAAAAGCGAAGTGCTTTTTCCAAACGTCAATTTGCGTCAATTTTGATAGTTTTTCTTTCAGAAAGGCATTTGTTGAGAAAAATTGGTGCAATATACATTGGTCAAAATATTTGCCATTATTTTCTACAACATTTTACCATATTTCTAGCAAAATGGCGATATCGTGTCGTTTGGCAGCGATCTAACGATCGACCCATTTTCACACTTTTTCAACTTTGCGGACTCGCGTGCCAGCCAAACTATGTTGCACCAACCTGAAGAAGTGGTAATCAGAAGACGCCGTGTCTGGCGAGTGTGCTGGGTTAGAACTTGCGTTCTAACCGTTCTTCCATTTTTTGTCTATTTGCATTTCTAAGATAAAATGGACACTGCTCTTTCTACACTAACTTAACAACAATAAGTAAAATAATTATAAAAAAAAAATTTTTTTAATAAGCTTTTATTTTAGTGAACCAATAGGTGAAAGATAAAGTTTATCCCAATTAGTTGTATGTAGCATAAAAGCTAGGAGCGACTAAGATTTCAATGTGTACGAAATTGAGTTTTTCTAAATGCCACAGTTTTTAGATGTTAACAAAAATTTTATCATATAATTTATTCCATACTTTTCAATCTATTACAATTCGGGTTCTACTCTCTGAGCCCTCTTATTTGGCATTCATGTCAATAGGATTGTTAGTCGTGACGTTTGCCATATTTAAGTTATAATTAACACAAATTCTTCTTAGACAAACAAAGTAATTTAAAGTTTAGTGTTGGCCTGTCGTTTGACGGTTTTGGTCTACATCCAATATTAAACTGCGTGCAGGAAGCTCCTATATTTTTGCAAATTTGTAGTCGGTATCGTAATTTTTGCTACCAGGAGTTTTAACAACACGTTCCCATACAAACACGTAAATAGGCGGACATGGCTAGGTTGACTCAAAATTTAACGCTGATCAAGAATATATGTACATTATAGCGTCTCCGCATCTTCCCTTTGGGTGTTGCAAACATTATGCTAAAATGGGTATGCCCCCAAACTCCGGAGATGGGTATAAAAATCATTTAACTTTAATGGCTATAGCTGTCGAAACACATAAAGATTTTCATAAATGTTGACTTTTGAGTGATTGGCTATTGTTTGAATGCAATAGTTTAAGGTTTGGCCAAGGCACTCTTTTAATAAAAAAGAAATTACATATCAAAAATCTCCCACGTTTGATAAGAAAAAATTAGTTGAAAGATATTGTAAAAAAAACGAAAGACAAATATTAAAATTCTGGAAATTGCGCTGCAAACGATTTTGAAAAAATGGTGTTTCCAGGAGTACGTGTATGAAGTTTTGGAATGTGTGCTTTATATTAGCAATGCTCTCTTTCTATATACAAATCGGATGAAGAATTCGACAAAAATGATATAGCACCATAAATTTGACGGTAACATTTTTCTTATCTAGTTTATAATTTCATTCAGAACGAAAAGAGTACTTACAAAAATAGCAAGCGATCACATTGCATTTGTCTGTAACTTAATTAATTGTCGTTTTGTCAGCATGTTTTTAACATTGTATATGTTTACGTTACTAAATAAAAGGAGTATATACA
This sequence comes from Glossina pallidipes, assembly GCA_000688715.1. NCBI lineage: Eukaryota > Metazoa > Arthropoda > Insecta > Diptera > Glossinidae > Glossina > Glossina pallidipes. The sequence goes on from KK499965.1 coordinate 238,350, forward strand.
CAATATCTGTTTTTTTAGCATAATTTACTTACTTCCCAAGGAAAAAAATCATTTTGATTATTCTATAAACACCTAAAACAATTCTGGCATTACAATCTGTCGATAAAAACAGTCGTGTAATTTGTTTTGTTTAGTCTTCCGTTTCCTTCAAATTCCACGTGCTTCAAAGAAAGGATAGAAAAAGTGCTAAAATTAATGTCAATCCAAATTTATGTGTTGGATTGTTTAACGCTATACTCACAACATAACGGACATAATCGTAGGTTTTACACATTATGTGTTGTGAAATGCCAGAGAAAAGCAGGAAAATTTCTAATCCCACAGTCGAATTTACAACTAACACCAAAATTTTTATTCTAACTTCCTTCGCAGAAAGTTTGAATCCTTGTGAACCGCTTTGAGCTTTATACTTATTCAGCGGTCGTCTCGAACTTCTTTGTAATGATATCGTTTAGCGGTTTAACGTAGCTAGAAATCAACGGACAAAACTTTAGATTGTATCTTCTAACTTCCGGCCTTTTTAACCGCAATGCCCGCATTTGAAACAACCTACGAGCAGTCTTTCCCGCAATACCTGATGTCTTCATTTTCAAGACGAACATTCACAAGCACTACTCCCTCTCTCCACCACTCTCTTTCTACAACACTTCCTGATCATCATCGCGCCCAAAAAAAAATAATGCATTGTTGGTTGTTACTTTAGAAGTGAAATCAAAGTGCTTTTACCTTGAGGTGCTAGCATGGTTATTTTGTTTGCTTTGGGATAGAATTATAGCGTGTGTATAAATGTAGTAGAGTATTGTGATGTCGTGCTCTATGAGCGCGACTTACAACTGAAATCCAATTACGAAAAGTGATGAACAACAAAACAGCAACGTCGCTTGGATCGCTTTTTCTCGATTCATCATTTTCAAAAAGAGATAATAGTAATCAGAGCACTCCAAAAAATATAGTTGTAACATCACTATTAAATAACAAATGCGTATTAAAAACTTCTTGTTTTATTGAAAAATATATAACTGGCGTAGTCGGGAAAAACCAACAACAAACTTACGTGTTTTTAAATTAAATTTATCTAAAAGCAAAAAAATTACAAAGTGAAGGCGACATTTTTTTAAATTTAATTAAATTAAAGAAAATGTAGCACATCAACAAAAAAATAAATAAAGTTCTAAGCCTACGTGAAAAGACAAATAGCCGAACGGAGTAAAGAGCAGCTAACAGAAGTCATCCGAAAACAAGAACAAATTATTTCCGAATCGCAACAACAAATTAGATCAAACATTAATGGTATGCAACAACGACAAGATAATTGGCGAAGCAGCGAACCATGCTCGCGAACTAGTGACCAATGTGGTTTGGGAGTAGATGAAGGCCAAACTACTAAATCAGTACTGGCCGGAGTATACATACAGTGACATAATCATAAAATTCCGAAACTGGAAAATAATACCAATAACACTTTTGGCCACCCAAAGCTCACCAACATCCCTGGTAATAACCGCGCTGACAAACAATATTTATTTATTTTTCCATAAAAGACGAACGGATTAGGAACGAGACCGTTATGGTACTTCATACTGTTAATTCAAAGAATATAACAAACGTAGTTGACGATATAGAACAAAACATTAAAGTTATCGTAGGTAAAAAAATTTATGGGCATAAGAATGTTAAGATCACAAATTCAGTCAATAGTGCCGTCAAACAGAAGAAAACGTGGACTGGTAAATGCTTGGAAATGGCTCTTTGGCGTTATGGATGACGAAGATATGCAAGACTTACTCAAACATATACGATGTAACCAAGACAATAACCATCAACTAATACAAACGGCAAATAAGCAGATTAAAAAAATAATGATATAAACTACTTAATTTAGTTATTGAAGTCCGCGTTAGACGACGACAGAATACTAATAACTCAGTCACTGAATAGCAGCATAAGCATATACGGCAGTAACATCCAAAAGAAGAATGAACTCAGAAGATGACATTCAGATTTATACAGGACAAAGTACATCGAATACAAGATACAATAGCCTTGGCGAAATACAATATTTTTCACCTGTCAATAATATCTCGAGACGAAATATACATACAATATACATTCCTACAAATTAAAATCAATTCAAAATATGTCAGAAAACAATACCCTGGTTTTTGCTGTTACTTTATCAAATCAAAAGTTATACAAATAACAGCCCTTACTAATAAGGATAAATATAAAATCGATAACGACAATGAACAAATTATAGTAATAAACAAAACAACTTGTATATATGAGGCAGATGAAATATTTATAGTGCTTAAAGCAAGCAAAAATTGCGGAATGCAGAATAATTGTGATTTAATATTATATATGACGAAAAACAAAAAAATTAAAAACTGCAAGATTCCATTCTCATACAATAAATACAGTAAAAGAAAGACTTGATAATAGCACAGCAGAACACACAATCAAAAACATCCAGCACAATGTTTACAAAATGTACAATTAGTGTCGAAAATCAGATATTTACTAACAAAAAAAAAAAAAAATGTATGTACAAGATTTATTGAACAAATTTTATAATTTTACAAATACGATGTCTTTTAAGCTAAGTCTAATCAGTCAATTCAAAAACTTAGAGAAAAACAAGAATTGAAAACCGAGACAATAATATTGGGTACATCGATAGTCTTAATTATTGTTATATCAACTATAATAACAAGAAAAGAATATTTACTGTTCTCTGAAAAGAAAGCAGCTGAAAACAATAGTGATTCAGAAGAAAAAGTAATGAACGGCAAAACAGCAACGTCGCTTGGATCGCTTTTTGTCAATTCGTCGTTTTTCAAAAACATCAAGTGAAGAATTATTTTGTATTTAAGCACCATAAACCATATAACAAAGAGTGAAGCATTTTGTTAATTGTTGGCGTGCTGATTAATTGGCACATTCAGATAATGCTGAGAAATGTTGCATACTGTGGGCAATACTGTGACTGACATAAAAAGAATATATGTGCTAAATTTCAGCCAATCAATTCAATTCATGCAATTGTGAACACTTCAGCAACGGACCATACGTAATCGGACGCCTTTGCAGGCGACTAGAGCTATACCAAATCAGATTTATCTATATGTGTGACCTCACTGAATTTAAAATTTACTTTTTATATTTATCAGCGAAGGATGAGAGGTATATTCAATTTGTCAAAACGTTTGCGACGCCCAAAAGGAAGCATCAGAAAACCCACCAAGTATATACATTCTTGATCAAATTCAAATTCTGAATTGTTGTAAGCTTGTGCGTCTGCCCGTCTAGCTGTCCAACCGTCTGTATAATGCCAGTTGTAAACATTCTCCTGGCTGCAAAAATGCAGCTATGGACTTCAAACTTGGCAGACACATCGGAAGTTCTTGCACACAGGTTGATATCGGTCGAAGTGACGTCGACAGTACTACGTAAATTGAAGACAACTCTGTTTTTCAAAAGGGATAAAAAATTGGCTTTTTGCTCGTTACTCATAGCACATAACACATTAATCTAAATATACTTAGTATATTCTGTGGGGTATCTATAGAAAAATGGACAAAATTAGCCACGTCTTTTCAATTTCATCGTGTGTCATAATTTAATTTTTTTTTTCAAAACGTTTATAATGCACAGAAGCAAGATTTAAAAACCCTATTATGTATATAAACTATGAACAATTACAAATTCGGAATGCATCTAAACTTATTCGTTCATTCATCTGTCCGTCTGCGCAACGGTGTAATATCTGTGGTAAACATTTCTCCGTTCGCAAAAATGAGGATATCTCCTACAAACTTGCAAGAGAATTTAATCCAACCTTTTACAAGGTGGCTCTTTAATAGACTGCTGCGAGAAATACAAATCTGAAGCAGAAGGACTGCGAAAAAAACTCTTTCTGGGTTACCAGAGAATTCGCTTAGTCTCCTAAAATTTTCAACACGGAAGAATGCACAGAGTGGGCCCACTTTAATGATTAAGTTTTCGAGATTCTGGCCGAAAGAATCCAAAGATTTAGTTTTATGAGGTGCTTTACAAAGTATTGCGTCAGATGACGTTGAATGCAGACGCTTTGTTGCGAAAGTCGACTCCAAAACATTAGACCTCGTAAGCGATATTTCAGAGACTCCACTTACAGAAAATAAGCGTGAGGTTTTGAAAGGAAGAAATATGTCCTTATTTTCGTAGTCAGATGAGAGAAAACTTAAGCGTCTTTTAAGTAATCGGAGTTTTGAAAATCAGAAACCTCTGAAATTCCTAAGATCCATTCGAAATTTAGGGTCTGGATAAGTGAAAATAATATTATATGATTAACATTCCTAGAGAAACTGGCAAAAAATATGTAAGCGAAGACAAGACGTCGGTAAATTACCAACCCAAGCAAACCAATTTCTGGATATGCTGACGTATGCTGCACTGTTGAAAACTTCTCCTTGATTGACTTAATAAAGCAAAGCAAGAAGCTCTGGAAAAACTAGCAACTCATTAGTGATGGGAACGTTAGGCGCTTACGTAAACGCAACTCAAGTATGGTGGAAATTCAAATAAATCAAGTTTTTATAATAATAACTTATGATATATTCTATCAAAGGTTTCACTGAAATATGTATAAATAATTTTAGATTTGTTAAACTCAGTCTGTTTTTATAGAAATTATCCCTTCAGCACTATCTTTTATTCGTTGAGTAACAAATAGTTTATGTAATTCGCGGGGTTCAAACTCTTTAAATTATTTTTTCGCACGACTTCAGTTACGGCAACGTCCGCAGCTAGGAACCTATGCGGATACTGACTTCTAGCATTCTGTGTAGTAGCATTTTCGTTTAATCTTTCTAACAATACTCGCAACGTTTCATAGATTTTTGTAGCAATCGTTCATGATATTTTCCGTCTTGTCCCGTGGGGCCACGAATTACTTTCTAGTACTTGAAACTGTTTCACCGTATCATATGCGCCATAAATATCAATATTCAAAGCGGAGACTTTACAACTTTCGGTTTTTTTGCGGGAATTATTTTTAATAGTTAATTTTCTCTAGTTATCTCCTCTCTTAAAATATCTTGACTTTCTTGAAGCTTTTAGTTGATATTCGCTGCTATCAACTGTTTATTTTCGTCAAATTTTAGTGCTATTAATGTTTATTGATTTTTCCCTCTGTATGTTTTCTTTCTTGCTTATGTTCGTCAATTTCTTGTACTATTAAATAATTGTCATTGTATCATAGCCGTAAGAGGTGTACTTCGCTCATGTTTGCCTATTTCTTTGCCGCCCTGTTCACCCTTGCGCAGTGCCACCATCAACATGCCAGTTTGGGCTTTTCCTTTTTCTTTAATTTCTTAAAGGGTCAAAAGAGTGCAGTTTTTTTATGCCTACTACGAGTTGTCACTCTGTTCCTTTGTCCTAGCTTCTATTGAGCACTTTTAATATAAGATTTTATAACCTTGCTATTGTTCTCACTTTTTCTGCACAACCGAGTAAAGAGAAAAAAACCAATTGTTTATTACTTTTGAAAAACAGATTTTACGTAGTCGTGTAGGCGTATTCTTCGACCGATTTAGTTACTTTTCAATAAGAAGCTGCGTGCAAGAACTTTCAATATTTCTCTCAAATTTGAAGTCTATACCGTCATCTTTACGGCCAGGCGAATGTTGATTAAGAATGTATATATTTTGTAGTTTCTTGTGGGCGTTGCAAACGTTTTGGAAAATCATCCTTCGGTGATGGATATAAAAATAGATGAATAAAATTTAGCGTAAATTATTTACAAAATTTGGGGGAAATGTAACTGCAGTTTTAACATTTCATAGCTCCTCGCTCGACTGACGTCATTCACTTGATCACCTTCTCTCTGCAGAGGTCACGATTCAGCTTTCCTTCCCTTACCACATCGTTTGTGTATAAGCCTTTTCAAAACAAACTCACTTCTTCTGATAATTTTGTTAAGCCTCTATCTCCCTGGATTTCACGCAAGGTATTTATTAATCCTATTACTTGTTACATTTCCCGTGCATTTTTGCCAGGAGCGTTTGCCTAATACCACCGATAGGTTAATCATCGTAAATCAATTTTTTGGAGAATTTTATTTTCAATTTGGTGATATTCACAAATACACAACCAAGCGCCAAACAATAAAAAAATTATAATATATTACGGAGTTTAAAAAAACTTAGTAAAAACCAAAGAAAGCATGCAAATAATGCCAAAAACCATAAGTATAAGTTTATAGTTTTGGTCCATTAATTAAAATACTTACCTAATTTTATAGAAAATTATTTGAAAAGGACATGGCTATATATATTACTTATTTTGTTGTACGTGCTTGCATTGGCAGAATATTAAAAATATACATCAACAGTGTAAAAAGTTATATAAATATAGAAATCAAAGTTAGTATGAGAGGAACCTTAAAATACTTTGAAGGAGAGCAAAAAAGTAAATATATTAAACTTTAAATGAAAAATACCAAGAAACCGTCAATTTTTGAGTACACAATTTTTGATCAGATGCAATTCTTTTAGTCACAGTTTGGTTTTATAAAGTTTAGATAGAGTTAGTTAGATATTTAGTAAAATGTATTTATGTGTTTTTTAGATTTTGTTTTCTTAATGAAAGTGACAATTCGTGCACATATGTAAACTGTAATCAAGTGGAGTGAGCGCTTCTAAAGGTAACGGAGTAATTTGATTTGATCTTTCCTTCCATCAAAAAATGTCCTGCATACAAGGAGGATTAGAAAAGAAGTATTTTTTTTATAGTGTATTCAAGATTTTTGAAATAAACTTAGTTACGTTGTATTATGACGTGTGAAAGATTACGCCAATTTTATAACTTAATGCTTTCACGATTTTCTCCACAATATGTAAGCCGATTAGTTTGGGTTCTCTGTATTTGATAATGAAACAAGAAGACTGTGGCAACTGAGCATTGTTTTGTATAGCACGCGCGCAAGAAAATCATTACTAGAATTTAAGAGGTAGGTAAACCTAGTCTTGTTGGTAATATCCTTAATTATTTTGTTTACAGGATTAAACCTTTATTTTGGTTATTGAAACTTTAGTTATATTTATCTTTTGTTAGTTTCAAATAGTACAATTTGTCGAAATCGTCCAAGAAGTTTATGGCATTAACTTTCCGGAAGGCGGAAACAATTTTTTTCATTGATTAATTTCAATAAAATATAACTGAATACCTTACGAATCAACTAGATTCGAGAAGTCAAAAAAAAAAGACCTTTCAGTTTAGGGAGAAAAATATCCTTCTTTATCCGCACCCGCATCCTTCCAAAAAAGTCTTGCAAAGATCAAATTATAATGGCTACATTAAAAGTTTTGTATCACCTACAATGTCCTAAATTTAACCCCTTCAGTTTGATTTTCATTAGTATACCAAAAAATGTCGATGATTTTGGTATTTATTTTGGTTTTGATATTTATAAATAATTTTGGAAAAAGAAAGACGTATTTAGAAATTCAGGTGACAAATTAAACTAGCTTAAGTCAGCCTCTAACATTTCCACTAAAACATTTTTTATTATGTATCAATGCTGCCATAACTTTACTTCGTATCTTTTCCTTCCTGTGCGGAGTTGCCACAGTGACCTAAAATTCTCCCTATTTTACGTTCAATCGTAGGTGAAGCAATTAACCACGTTTCCCGTTTTCTTCGATATGGAGTCTAGCTTACATGAAACATAATTAGATCTCTTAACACGTGTCTATCAATCGAAAGAACAGTCTTATAAGCACCTTTAAATCTTGGAATGATCTTTTTAGGAATGTCAGGTCACTCACAAAGTTCTTCACTAGCACATAACTTTTAATGTTATACACTTTACGAATACGACAACGATCTTTCAATACTTTATTATAATCTTGACATTTCACTTCCCATTTGGAATTTGCAATCCCTGTTTGAGAAAATCAACTACTATTCCCTTCTAAAAGAGGCTTGTTGTAGCCCCATTGCTCTTATGAATGGTGATGTTCATTTTAAGAAGAACCCGGTAGAACTAAATCCAAATTATAGCTAGTGCATACACATGTACTGTCATCGATGGCAAGCTACTCCGTTTCACCATTAGATTGAAGTGATTTCGTAGTAATCTTAACACGTCTCATATTATTGTCTCGAAGAATATCTCGAAAATCGTTTAAAGTCAAATACATTGCCTCTACCTAAAACTATAACTAATGGTCTACTATAAGAATTAAAATACGGTGCTAAGCGTCTACAAATTTCGCTAATATTTACCGTACGGGCTGCCTATGTACGAACAAATTTCGAAAATGTCTCGATTATGTGAAAAACGCATACCTTTCTGGCTTTCCTTAATATGAGCGGTTCATTCATATGAACAGTTTCAAATGCAGAATTTGCTTTCGGGACACTATGACAAAAACTTCAAGACGAAAGCAAAATACTCTTTAAGCAGTTAACAATGTGATATATGAACTTCTTCCTCAGTCCAGCAACCCAATAGGATTGGAGCATCATTACCCATATCTTATTATAACCCAAATGCGTCATATTATCGTACTAGATTCGTAAAATATTCAGCCTTATATTTTCTGGTACATAAACAATACATAATAGCCCCCGGCTATACTGGGATTAATTTCCTTCTTGTTTAATATCAATGTTAATGAATTGGAATCCGTTACTGTCTTAAACTTCCATCTTTGCGAATATATTTTTAATCTCCCGAGCGCATAAATAGTAGTCGAAGCCTCCAATTGAAAATTATGATATTTAGATTCAGAATCACTCGTTCATTTTGAAAGACAAAACATAGAATATTTCGTATCATTTTCTTGTGGAATAAAACCCCACCAAGCACATGTCTACGCACAAACGAAAAAAACTCTAATATTCTAATATTACTTTTATCCTGACAGATATCATTATAAACAATCTTAAATCCAAGATATCTTGTCTCTGTGTCCATAAATTTACATTTATCCATTTGAAGTTTTCAATGTAGTCTTAACTAGTCCCTCAAAAACTTTTCTCACAATTTTCACGTGTTCTTCAACGCCATAAGCTGCTATTATCCACATAAATAACTATACTTTTATTTGGAATCATATCACTAAAACCCTAATTGGTAAAACGTTGAAAAGCAGGAGAATTTTTCAGACCAAATGGGTTCTTAAGATATGTGTTTTACCTCATTCACGTCACAAATGATGTGTATTTCATCGAGTCCTTTTCTATATCAACATAATGAAAAGCCCACTTCAAATCCAGCAAGGAAAATATGTATTTGTCAAGAAAACCATCTATGAGAGGCTGTGGGTAATTCTTCTTCGGTGTTATCTTGTTCAAATTTCTGTAAACAAAATATAAACCTCTCCTCTGTGTTTTTCCTTATCTACTAGCATTGAAAAAAGAAAATTTCCGAATTGCTCGGCTCAACTATATTTTCCGCCAAAAAATCACCCGTAACGCACCGTAGTTTCTCCATCTCATAAAAGGACAACTTACGTGGGGAGAAGTGAAGTGCCCTTTCAGAAGTCAGTCTCTATTTCATTTTACTTTCAATTTTTCATACATCAGGACGCTCAAAATTTTTCTAAAATCCTGTAAAGAATCCAAAAACTTTATTTTTGAGCTTACAACTAACATTTACGTTTACTACTTGCATATTCTTATTATCACCATTATCAATACGAGTTGCCATCAAGTTGGCAATACAATACACGCACACACAATGCAATAATTCATTTCATGTTTACCATTGTTTTTTTTTAATAATGCGTAATCCTAAATTAATATTTTTAAAAAAAATTTCTGTCTAATATCATAGAATGCCGCATAGAATCAATCATCAGACACAACAAATAATTTCAATTCAAAAAACCTTTGGTTGTGTTTCTCCGGTTAGCCTGCAGTTAAATGTACTTGTCTCGTGTTCACTTTTTCAGATATACCTAAAAATCAGTCCTTCATCGTCTGTCAGAAAGAGGTAGACTCGCCATTTTACTATCGTTCATCAATCAATCGTGTTGTAAAAAATAAGTCAAAAAAAAAAAATTAAATAAGAACACGCAACCCCTTAAATTGTCTTATTTCTCGTTTTGTTGAAACATTTGCAAAATTAATTACGCTAAAACGCTTGCATAATTCGTAACATTTTTAGTGAGCCCCGTCGTGATAATTCTGTTTCATTTTCTTTGGATATTTTTTGTTCTGTAAAGTTTTATTCTCAGGAATATATTATGTATATTACCTGTTGTGTTTGTGCGCAGGCTCAAAGCAATAAATCTCGCTTCGAATAATAAATAATAATATAAGAAAAGTTTCAATTAGAAAGAACTCAAAATATTTGGTAAACATTCGCTCCCAAGAAATTTATTATGCTGCTCATATACTTACGTCATATATTGTGTTTATACTCTTATTGAAAGGTGCAAATAAAGTAAACATTCGGACAATGAACTACTAACCTAAAAACATTCAAACTAAATAAATTCGAATAAGATTCTTTGTGAAAATTAGTTTTTAAAAACATTCACTTCATCAATCGTATGCGAAAGAGAAAGTTTACAAAATCATTAGCCATAAATTGCATTATTATTTAGGTCGATTACTTATTTGAACGTGTAAATAAACTAAGCATCGGGATTACAAAAGTAACAAGCAAAAAACATTAGTTATGGAGAACTTTGAAGAAAATTTAAGTGAATTATTAGACCAAAACAATACTGACTTCATCATCATATACATATAAAACGACATTTGGCCATTTTCATAACGAGCACATCAAATGAAAATTTTGCTTGCACATCGTGGTAGGTGTAATAAGTTATAAATCTACCATTAGCTGTAATAAGTTATCAGCCTAACGTCGGCTAGCAGCTGAATCATACTGGAAAATCCACGGTTGGATGACCTTCCATTTCACAAAACAAGCCGTAAAGGCGCTTTAATTGGCACTGGTCTACTCTTCGAATGGATGTGTATTACCCAAATTCTCTTGGGTAAAAACCTATTTTGCAAAAAACACAATTCTGATAGGTAGGCTATGGTGTCGAATTTCTCCTCCAATTCGTGGTCATTAATTACAAGCGTCAAACCACCATGAAGACAGCAATTCGCATACGCTAGTTAAGTCTTTCGGAAAAGTTGAAAATAACTTTTATGACTCTCGTCCAGCTAGAAAATAAAGTATAATTTTTGAGCAACACTTTCAACAAACAATAATTTGTTTCTGTTTAGGTTTGTAAGCCTAGAAAAAGTAATCGAAAATTTTGTGAACGGAAATCGTGCTCTTCAGCACTTTAAAACTCTGCGAAAAAAATCAAACAAAAATTCAGAATGCAAAGCCCAATATACGACGCTCATAAACAATTATGGACGTAAATCACACATGGCTAATCATATCTCCATCAAGAATCAATGCTTATTACCTTTTAAGGTCCAAAGTCACGAAGCTTGTTTTGGTCCTACGTATAGGCTAAGTTCATTATTCTGTATATTATTATATTCCTATATTACTTAAGTTTGATTACTTAGTTATTTACTTTATCTATCATTAACTGAACACTGTATATCACCGCACTGTCGAAAAAAAGGGGACGGCAATACCGTATTGGAAATAGGAGAAGATGACTTCCTCCTTCTTAACTGAACCGTGGTTGAGGTAAGACGTTACCGAACTTAAATCCATGTCGATCGAAATTTGCTGAATTGGCGAAAATCTTAGAAGAGACCGCCCGTTCCGCCCGACGACCACTGACTTTACGTCGTATTAGTTGAATATGAGCAATTAAATTATAGTGTTCAGCCGCTGGTTTCTGATTTAATTATCGAAAACCATGTATATTGTTTAGTGAAATAAGGTAGTTTGATATAAGGAAATTAGAATATAACATCAAAGGATATTGAAATTTTATTTGTTTATATTCGAAAGGGGAATATTTGCAGAAGGTAAGAACGCCTGCGAAACCCACTGAGGCTATGGCGGCATTATTTGAGTAAAGGGTATATTTTTTCATCTGGCGAAGAGAAAACTTCCCCTCCTCACATGTTTTTTTATTAAACAGATAAAAGATGCTATAAAAGGCACAAAACAATCTCTAGAAAAGAAAATTAAATTAAGGACAAAAAAATTGTCAGAAAAAAAAATAAAATAATAACTCACTTAAGAGCAAGGCTATGGACAATTTATCCGGTGAAATACATTCAAAAAAAAAAAAGCGTGCAAAGACAATAATAAGATAGGGATAATGTTAATATTAATAAAAATGGACATCCAACAAAAAAATGTATTATTAATATAAAGTAAAGCGTTTAAATAACGTAACGTGTGAACAGTAAAAAGAAGGAGAAACAAAAATAACTTGTATTAATTTTTATTGTATATGGGCAGTGTAAAGGAAAAGATAACGCAAAGTAACCTTCAGAAAATTCAAAGTAAAAGTGCTTAAAATTACTCAACATAAACAATGCTGGCATAAGCGTCTGCCATAAGGAAAGAATTGTGAGTGAAGAACCGCAAGATGTTCACACAATACGTTATTTATACACATATGCATGTGCATATACGATTGTTGATAGCTACGCTCATTAAGGTATTGATGAGATAAGAATAGCCGAAAAGGCAAAGTAAAGAACATTAGACATTGAGTGTTAAACAGTTAAACGTGAAGATCGCAAAGAAAACAATTTTTTTTGGTCCAACGGTGTTGAAAGTCTAAAAAGAAAAGTATATTATTTTAATCTGATGTGAAAGGCGATGAAAAGAGGCGGGCAATGAAGCTCTCTAAAGGAAAGACAAGATAAAGAAAAAAAGATATATATAAGCTAACTGAACAATAAAAAACAACTATGTGTTTCGAGTTCAGCCTTAGCAGAGCTATTAGAAAATAATAATAACTTCCAGGAAGGAAGGATGACAATACGATGAGTGCGCCAACTCCCTAACTTCCTTCGCTCCTATTCCGTGAAAAGAAAAGCTGTGGCAGTGTAAAATGATTTGCAAATAAAAATAAATGTACATAGGCCGGGGGATCCTTTTGCAAGTAGAGTGTATTCGACCACAACATTTGTTTCAAAGTCATTTCTCCGAAGATAAATAATAAAAAAAAAATTTCGAAATAAAGTGATTCCCGCTTAATAAAATAAACGATATGTGCGAATTTACAAATTGATTTATTTTCATTCAGAAATTCTTTCTTTTTGCACCCACCGGTTTAAAAAAAGAAACGGGTTTTTTTTTTTTTTAATGGTTGTCGCGAAATTTGTTTTCCAATGTTTGTTAGACTTTAGGTTACCGTACAATAAAAAATATTATCGTGAACATAACGGAAGTATTCGACTATTGTTTTGTTGATCACACCGAGAAATATATTTATTAAAAGTATGTGATTAGTTTTTGGAATTTTTCCACTGTGCGTTTAATTGACTTGAGAGTTTATGCATTGTTATTTCATAGATATATACTTCATTTCATACATATATATAGGTAAATCGTACCGTCGGGCAGGGAACAAACCCGTGACTAAATGCAATCAAAGGAACCAGTTATTTCCAAATAATTGTATAGATTTAATGGAAATTGGAAATTTAGTTCCGCTTCGGATGAAAGCACAATAATCTTTTCGTGGTAGTAAAGGTAGTAAAGGTAAAGGATCATAAACTTGCTGGACCCCAATTGAGTTACCCTCATATTAGTCGTAATGAATGAAAATTAGTTTCGCGCCGTTTTACTTATCTAATTCATTACCGTTTATTACTGAAGTACCTACGAGTTGGTTATATATTCTTGAATAAAATTAGTGCCGATTATTACCGCAGTGGACCACACTCTTACTCCCACTCCTGATTGTCACTCGATTAGTAGTACTATCACTGGGCTATTAATATTGTATAACATTGTCACCTTATTTTTGATCACGTAACGGTGTTTCACTACCGGCTCAGCCCAGTAGATAATGCATTATCCTTACATAAGTTGCCACCGCATGTGTCCTTCAATTTAGTTGATCCACCAATCTATAACCTGGCAACGGGTTTTTCTCTTTGGAAGTGGAAGGGGTCTAATCGGAAGGGTCTCTCTTTTCTAAATTGAAAAGAAGCATTTCTTTCCCTATATGGTTCTCTTGGTGGAAGTCATCTAATGGTGATGGCCAGCGATATCAAGTGGGCTGGGGCACAGCTGGGTGTGTGTGCTGTGCGATGACAACCTTGGAAGCATTATTTTCCTTGAGAAAGCATAATGAAGAATCAACTTTCCGGGACGTCTGGATAGTCCAGAGGCAAGTGCCATATGCGTACAGAATGAGAGCACCCTAAGCTGTATAGCTTGGTGTAAGATTTTGCTTGAACGATAAACCAAAAAGTTAAAGGGTGTCCACGGTGGTCAGGTTGCCCAAAGCAGGATTGGTCCGACAGGAAGATGCACACTACCCATCGGAATTCCGGGCGAATGCCTTCTTGCCTGACTGCTGGGTAGGACCCAGGTAGGAGTATTTCTGGTGGCTGTGGTTGCCCCAAAGTTTTGCGGAGAGCTATCTAAGAGGTGCTTAGATAAGCCTCGACGTATAAAACGAGAATTTGGCCCACACCAATTTTCTATTGCGGGACTTCAGGGTAGCGAGGCGCCCTTCAAGAGGGATTGTCTCTCTCCCTAAGCGGTCCTCAATTAACTAAATTGATTGCCAACGGTTGTAGGAAACTCGTCTGATTAAGGCACATGCCAGGTGCAGACGTTAAAACACATACAGATATCTGTAGTTGTTCAAAAAAATAAATAAATTTAAAAAAAAATATATTTTCCGATTACGGAGGAAAATTAAAATACCGTCAGGTTACATTAATTTATTGTCGAAAAAATAGAATAACCATTAAAACTTAGCCCATCCTCTATAAGAATTGGTTCAGTATTTTGTAAGAATTGCTTCGCCGTGTAAATTTATCCGAATAAATTTAGTATCGTTAGTATATAGCCTGGCGACTTTGGGAATTTCGCCACTAATTTCTAATTTCGCCACTATATGATTAAGATGGAAAAATTGTTCTGGTTATAAGCCGTTCGGTTATAATTAAGATTTTCATCCGGTTGACTGAATATAACAATATACATAAATGAGTAAATTTGCCGTCGATTTAGTAGTCGCGGAGCTTTTATTGAATATAAGTTTGAAGGTTAAGTCCTATTTTTACTGTTGCACTTCCTTATTCCGACAATTCAATAATTCTTCTAACAATATGCGTTCAGGATTTTACAGGTTTTCCACCCAGCAAAGTATTGGTCCCATTTAGCTACCGACCCGAAAATACCCTTGTAGTAGTTTAAGAAAATTGTGTAAATATTAAAAAAAAAAAAATGTTATTACAAGAAAGTTACTATTTAGCCAATACGCATTTTGTTGTCTTCGTTAATGTGAGGATAGATACTGACCATAAATAAGGACTAAATTATAACTGGGCCCTAGCAGTTCATCGGAAGAGTAGAAGATTTATCCGAAGCCTATGGAATTAAACGAAATGTTCTACCCGGTACGATGGCAGTTATGCTTCTACGTTTTTTCTTGCCGACTTGGTGTTTCTAAAACCTCGAAAATGAAATACGAAAAAGGAGACAGAAGCTACGGGGAACGTTACGTTCGTACTGGTGCTCCATACCTTAATAAGACATGTTGGCTACTTGGATCACGAAAAATTGGAAAGGATTTATTGTAATGCTTTGCCAGAGTATCTGTAGTATATTCGGAGGAGACACTCCTGGAATTTAGCTGAGTTACTTGAAATGGTTTATGATCTGGAAAGTATTCCGGTAGGAAATGTATCGGATGAATAGCCGCGTCATCAAATGAGGGAACAACCACAAAACCACAATACCTGATGAGAAGGTCCCCGTGAACAACATCGTACGATCGAAAAAGATCACCGCCCAATAAAAAGAGAAGATGACGTATTATGTTGGCGATGTGGCCAAATGAGTCATTATTGCCAAAACTACCGTAATCCTCCAATTATTGTCTGCCATTACTGCGGGCGACAAGGAGTTATGGCCATGCTCATGCCTGAGGAGATTATCCTGGGATATAACCTTCTACAGGCTTTTGGAGCAACGATAACTTGTTCGGATAGAACTGCTTCCTGCCCTGCGAAATTGCAGATCAACGATGCTCAGATAAAATAAACCGATAATCCATGCTTACACAAGATAGAAAATTACCAGAACTTTTGATCAATCGATTAAAATATCCATAACCGCAGATCACCGGTCGAATACCGTTCATACAATCACCCGGAATACCGACCACAACAATAAAACTGAAACCGATCCCGAGAGTAAAAATGTTTGGTCGCTAAAGAACGCGAGGAGGATTACCGAACTCCGCACAGAGACACCAGAAAACTGTTAATTAAATGAACCAAGAATGAACCAAGTCAAAGTAGCGTCGAATCATTTTTATGAATTCACACTTTACATTTGAGTTCGTCATCGGCCCAGAAGCAGAACCCCACGCATTCGAATACCTTGATAGTATCATCGTGATAGGTAGAACATTGGCCGAAGATTTCACTAATCTAAAAGAAGAGTTCCGTCGGCTCCATAGCGTGAATCTGATGCTATCAATGCTGAGAAATGTGAACTCGTTAAGCGAAAATTGCGTATTTGGAACATATCATTAATGACCGAAGGGCACATATCGACCCGGAAAAGACTACTGCGATAAGCGAGATGCGCCCACTGAAAAACATAAAGGAGGTTAGAAGATTCCTTGGTCATGGTTTCGCCTCTTCGTTCACAAGTTTGCAGCGATTGTCGAACCACTTACATCGCTTGCCCATAAAGGGAAACGTAGGAAGTGGATCGAAGAGCAGCAAACTACGTTCGAGATACTTGAATACAGAGTAACCGAGTCATCGGTTCTAACTTTTACAAATTTTACCCAGACGTTTTAATTGCAAACAGATGCGAGCTAAATTGGGTCGGGTACCGTACTAACACAGAAGCTTGATGGTGCTGAAGGGGTAATTGCCTGTGCCAATCGCCCGCTGAATAAAGCTTAAAGAAACTAGAAGGAAAAAGAATGCTTGGCAATCTTATATGGCATACGGAAACTAAACCCATAATTAGAAGTGTATAAATTCATCGCCATCACCGGCCACCTACCTTTAAAATGTCTGTACGCCATAGACAGCCCATCCAGAAGGATAGCACGTCGAATATTAGAGTTAGAACCATATGATTATAGGATGGAATACCGATTACCCAACGCTTTATACGATGAAGGCCGGTTAGATAACGCAAATCCAGCGAAATCTCCGAAAGACTGAACCGATAAGTTGCAAGGGATAGTAACATCGCACATCGCAATAAGGAATGATGTAGTCAAGAGCAAAAATGACATTATAATTTAAGATGAAGAAAATGTAAACTCCGAATAGGAGAAATAGTGATGGTAAAGTATCATCCGTTGTTAAAGGCCACCGATCAGTTTGCCACTAAATTAACACCACATTATGTGGCAGCGTACTGCGTAACTAGTTATGTAGCACCGATAATTCTCACTTTACAGGATGACCGTACTAATCGTACATTTTACATATGCGACTTAGAACCAATTATGCTGGATGCAACCAACCCAGCCGAATCATATTTAATTTCTCTCTTTATCCCCTTAAGGTGATTATGCGCCTGAACGGCAATTTATTTACTTAATCTTTGTATATCGTTTCAGAAACCGACCAAACGCCTATCTCCGGCGAAAGGACCCGGAATGAACGCCATGGAGCGTTTCTCCGGGAGTTGCAGATCCGATATCGGCAAATTCAGCTAATTCACGACTTCGAATATGACGAGAGTACTTTTGTGGCACTCTCACACACGCAGCCGGCGATGGGCGAAATCACGCTAATATTCAACTTTAAGGGCGTACATACGAGCACATGGTGACAGCGAGGATACATGGGAATAGTGACGGCTTAATACCCTGATCAAAAAACTGGTTCTTTTGTATTTACCCGAAGAAGGAGGGGTGTGCAAGGGCCAAACTCGCAAAGCTTGTTTTGGTCCTACACATAAGTTAAGTTCATTATTCTATCATTTTTTCTTTATACTATTATATTCCTATACTACTCAAGTATGGTTACTTAGGTATTTACTTTATCCATCATTAACTCAACACTGTATAATATTATACTGCTGAATGAAAGGTGATGGGATAGGCCAGCTGACCCATCTCCAATGCGGTTAAGTTACCGATTGGGAACGTCAATCAGAACATAGTAGTGTTCTGAAGAAGAAATAGACTTCCTTCTTCCTGGTTAAACCAACTTGGAAGTAAAAGTTCACCGAAGCTAAATCGGTGTTGAGATCCCACGCGATATTTGCCGAATTGGTGGAAACCTTAGAAGAGACCGTCCGACGACCACTGACGATACGTCAACGATTAATCTATTTTAATTATTGTTTAGTGAAATAAGGTAGTTTAATATAAGGAAATTAGAATATAACATCAAAGGATATTGAAATTTTATTTGTTTATATTCAAAAGGGGAATATTTGCAGAAGGTAAGAACGCCTGCGAAACCCGCTGAGGCTATGGCGGCATTATTTGAGTGAAGGGTAAATTTTTGCATTTGTGGAAGGGAAAAATTCCGCTCCTCGCAACCTACAACATTATTGTGTGCATAAACAAGATGACAAAACAAAAAAAATTGATAGCCGTTTTGAAAGTCCAACAAAAAGCTGATCAAAGTTTTCATTAAATGACATAGTTTATTCCAGTCCCATAATCCAACAAATGTGTTCAATACAGTTACGTTTTGGTTTCATCAAGGTAGCCTGGAGTGGTTACGTTTGTGCGAGGTATCGATGTATAAAGGTCTCATGCTGAGCGGCAACAATCTAAAATACATTATTCGCGGATGCATCACACGTGATGCTATTAAAACTTACAAGTCAAATACCATTACATACGGAACTAAACAAGCAGCCTTTTTCTCAATTCATACTATGCAACAGCTTTCGTTTGATGAAGAAAGTGCTTTTCGTTTGGCTTCTGAGATTGTAAGTCAAGATTTTGTTGTTGATGACTTACTCTCTGTTGTGTAGTTCAATTGATCTGATAATTTAAATACGACAGAAACTTACATCCTTCCCTCTTCATAATTCGAAAATGGTGTCAAAATTACCAAGCCATTTTACGTGACGTTTCATCATCAGGTTATGAATAGTTCCTTCATTTTCATGATGGAACTGATGCAAGCAAAAAGTTAGGCTTTGCCTGGGATTCTAAACCCAATCATTTTATCCTTTCGTTTCCGCCTACGCAAAATACGAGCCCATAGTTGTCTATTCTAGTTCGTTTTCAAGTCCTCTCGGTTTAATTGGTTCAATAATTATAGATACCAAAATAATTATGCAGATTTTGTGAAAAAACAAGCTGCAAAGGCATGAAAGGTTACCCAATCATTCCGTTCGGTATGGTTGAACTTCATTTAAAAATTTACTACCGTACGCAGACTCGTGTTTCCCCGCTTCGCATCATTGTCAAAGACAACATTACAAATAGATGGCAAGTTGCCAGCATATGATGCATGTATGTAAGTGCGATGCAAATTAAATGTCGACGTCTAAATCAGCTTATTTTCTTCGAAGTTAAGTCCTTTGAAAACTCATACAGTACCCAAGTTCGAATTATTAGGAGCCATACTTTTATTGTAGCTTTTAAACAGTGCATCGGTTCATTGCCAAGTAAACATGAATTTCATTGTTGGCGGAATTTAGTAACCGTTTTATTATGAGCGTGAGCAATCACCCAACTTCAAACTTTTTGTATTGTAAGTTTTAGTTATCGCTAATCAATAAATTGACCTGACGTTACATTCCAACTAGTTTAAATCCAACGGATTTTTTTTTTTAAAAACGCATCCTTAGAAAAAATGTTAAGTCCTGATGTCTGTAAAAATTATCGAGATTTTTTAGAAACGGTTTTTAAAATTGACAAAAAACTCAATATTTCCAACTAACTTGATGGATAGAAAACCTATCGTCTTATTAGCTGCACGATTATGCAGCTGGTCGGAAAACTGTAAGCACCTTAACTCGTTATTTTAATAAATTCGTAGTTTTGAAATTTTGCAATAAATCCAGAGGTCAAAGCAGATTGCCTTACGCCATTTGATTTGAAAATGTATACGAACCTATCGATTCATTGTATACAGTAGATACATTTCGCAGTGATATGTATAGCCTTAAAGGCGGCCAAAAACGTTGCATTCCAAGGCAAAGTTCAATCACTTCCGCTATTCACTGATTAAAATTCCGTGTTGCTGCAAGGTTGTAGAGCTTTGGTTCGATTGATTTGACTTTGATACTCGTTATCCGATGATATTATTATTCCTTTACTAAAAAACTTTTTATATATCACCGAAGGATGAGGGCCAAAAATGAAGGTATCGACTTCAAATTTAGCAGATACATGAAATTCTCGCACGCAGATTGGTATTGAAAATGGGCCAAATCGGTCGAAGGACACACCCACAACACCACCTAAACTGAGAATACCTCTATTTCCCAAAGGGAATGAAAAATTAGTTTTTTTGCTCATAACTCATAAACTATAGCAAATAAATGTACAAAAATTTGAACGCATTTCTGTGGGCGACGCTGTGGGCATTTGTGTACAAAAATGGAAAAAATTGACCACGCCTACCCAATATTATATTGTATCCAGATTAAATTATTTTTCCGATACCTTTATAACGTGCAGAAACAAGCTTCAAAAATCCAATAAAGTGTATAAATTCTTGGCCAGTTACAACTCTTTAATGCACCTAAACATGTCTGCCCGTTCGTCTGTTCATCTGTCTGTTTACGTAACTTTATAGTATTTATGGCAAACATTCACCCGTTAGCGAAAATGTAGACATCGCCTAAAAATTTGCAAAAGAATTTGGAAACGACCTAAACTTTTCAAACGACACAACGCCCACATGTCTCCACGACAAAAAGTTTTATTTTGAAAATAGAAGAAATCAACTGCGCCAACTCCATATTATAGAGCA
The DNA here is from genome assembly GCA_000688715.1 of Glossina pallidipes. Classification (NCBI taxonomy): domain Eukaryota; kingdom Metazoa; phylum Arthropoda; class Insecta; order Diptera; family Glossinidae; genus Glossina; species Glossina pallidipes. The sequence continues at coordinate 259,395 of KK499965.1, forward strand.
TGAGAGTTTTTTCTTTTATTTCTTTTCTTTTTTTTGGGGTAAACGGTGATGGGTATAAAAGATTTGGTACCGACCGAATTTCATTTTCTTACTTGTTTTTTTGTACTGTTGAATTAGGTTGTTGATAGCATTCACACCAATATCGTTGGATAAATTACCACCGATGGCTGCTATTTCTCTATGTACTTTTCTAATAAAGTGAAATCAGTTTTTTTATTGTAATCACACGAAATAGTTACGAAACTCATGCCCATATACACTAACCATTACCTTTAATAAGGAAATAAAGTAATGTTGTTTTGCAACATGGACAAGCCTGATCAACCAATATTATTCATTTATTAGTTTTTAAATTTACACTTACTTTACGCAAATTTCGCTCCCTTCACGTTATTTTTATCGTTGCGCGAAATTAAACTTCATAAGAATAATACTCTAAACGCCAATCCAATCTTCGATCTTTAAACCAATTGAACACTAGCAATGCTTACAAATTTTCCGGCATCACTCAGTTCCTTGCTTCGCTATGGTTATGCTTTCCAATTATTTTAAGAATTGCTTTAATTGCTAAATATTATTCTCAATACTCTTTTTATCAATTATTAAACTCACTTGAAACATCGAAGGCTTTCCCAACTATTTTCGTACAAATCTATTTAACTTTATTTCATTTTCATTACGTGTTTACAAAAAGTGCGGTAGAAATGTTTACTACACTCTTTTACACTACATTCGTCGCTTCCTGTTCTCTTTCAATTGGTTCATAAGGTGTTATCTTTAATGTGGATTTGAACTACTGTCGTTCTTTTTTTTTTCATTTGCAGCAATTAGCTTATCAAATACTAACTTATCGCTTTTTGTTACTTTTTTTGGATACCTCCTTTCTTTTCACACAACATTATCCGCACAAGACTATCTTTGTGCTATTTTAAATTTCGGCAGGCTGTCTTCTTACTACTGATCTTTTAGTAAATTCACCGCAAAAGTTTGTTTCCCTGCATAGTTAGCACTCTACTATCTACCTGTACTGGCATTCCTTTCGTTCATTTCTCTTTCCCTAACGTACAGGGTATGTTTGTAACTTAGTCTACTCAACCTTGCTAATTTTCAGTTTTTGTCGCAGCTTAGAGCGCGCTAACGCCAACACAGCTGACAACGTTAACAGGATAACCAGCCTTGCTCATGATGCGGCAAGGGGATCTGCGTTCATACATATGTATATTTCGGTTTATATATTAAAATATAAACAAAACTTTTATTGACGTTGAATTTATTGCCATTCGTATAAAAATTGGTAATAAATATTTATATATAACTTGTTCCTATATTCCTGCAAACGCGGATATTTCTACTTAGAAGAAACATCCTGCCCGTATATATATTTATATTTAAAGTATAGTTGGGATATTCCCCCAAACGTGAATGCACTTGTTTCTAACGTTGCTGAAACTTGAAATGCTACTGATATGGCGTTTCGGAATTTCAATTTACGGCAAAACACTTGGGGTTGCAATGATAATTCGGGGTGTGTAATTTGTGCTTCAAAGTCTACTAGAGCTATTGTGTTATTGAATGAAATATATGATGAAAATCGTTTTCAGTACAATCGTATTCATAATTCTAATTACATACCGCTACAATTTTGCTTTGTCATTTTCTCTGAAACAGTTGTAAGACATTGTCCAGGTTACTTGAAAATCTGTACCACCTGGCAGTTTTTTATTCCTTCAGTACAAACAGGATATCACGTTGAATCACTCCAACATGTTAGGTTTTATTTGATCAAATAAAAGACATGATTTTAACACAAGCAATACCATACTGTTTAAACTTCATCTTTCATCCATTTTGTTTAACTTTTTTGCTAGGAAACCTCGATATCCTCGCTCTATAATTCATTAAACCTAGCTATTGCAGCATCCGCTCCGATTAGGCAATTCTTTTTCCGAAGAACTTTCCCGTCTTATTTAACAAAATTTAATAAAGCTTTTGATGCAGTTAGTCAAAAATTCGCTCTTACACTCTTCTCTTCAAAACAGACCATTCAGAATTCTGTTTAACTCTATCACCTCTGATAAATTTCCCGTGACGTCAACAGCAAGCAGCCATTTAAAAAGCAGCAGCCATTCATTCTATAGCCCAGGCATATATTAATGTGCGCTTATAATTATAGGCTGTTGTCTTGCTTTACCTTTGAATCGCCCTCCTACCTCTTTCAGTCTGACTTAGACAACTTGGTTATATGATGCTCCTTAAATTTTATAAGACTGAAAGTAAAAACTTTGCAGGAAGTTTTCATACTGAAGGAAAAATTCATGCATTGGAAATTGTAGATTCGTTCATTGATTTAAGGATTTTATTCGGCGAAAGACTATGTTTTAACCGGCACATTGAGTTCCCCTTAAGTAAACCTAGTTCAGCGATATGTTTTCTTAAACGATGACGTGAGGAGCTCGATGACCAATTCGTTACAAGGAATGTATACTTGCAAATGTCTCTGCTGTGTAGTGCCCCTTCTAGCGATGTCATATAAATTCAATAAAATTCGCTTAAAAGGATTCCTGGTCTTTACTCTTAGGAGTTTAGGTTGGAGCCTGCCTGCGTGTTTGCCTCATTATGAAAATAGAAACCATTTGTTAGCCCTACCGTTAGTAGCGCAACGTAGATTTGTGCTTGGTATTTACTTCTTAGTTAAGTCAGTAAATGGTACTATTGACAAGCTTTAATGTTTCTAATCGTTTTTCTAGAGTCTTTATTTTCAAAGACCCCAGCCAATGGAAATATAGTTGCTAGCTTTTCAATTCGTCGAGGGTCCTTTGCAAAAACTTAAACAATATCTAATATCGTCTGGAAATCAGATAGGTCTGTCAACAGTGATGCCATATATGTGTCAAAAAAGAGACTAAATAAATGATGTGTGATAATGTTGCGCGGCTTGAAACTAATCATCTTTAGTTTTTTGAACATCATAAAAGCAATGTGTGAATGAATAAAAGTTCAATAGGGAAAAGGAAATATGTGAGCTTGTTTGCATGGATGAGCAAATCTGCTATATAAAATATATACAATTGATTTTGGCAAAGCAGCCTGTTGACAAAATGAACATCTAAAAAAGTGCAACCATGAATCGCAAATAATGTCGTTACTAGGTTTGGCTAAGACAAATGCGATGTGCTCTAATTATATTTGCTGTTATTTGAACCGTTTCTGAATGTTGAAGAACCTAAAACGGCGGACAGCGATAAAATTTTCCTAATGTCGGGCAGCAGAACAAGTAGACGCGTGTGTCATGCGCTGTGGTGGCAAGTCCACGCCAAAAGTAAGGATGCAATGAGAAATGCGTGGAGTTACGTTAAAAGACTTGATCGGTGGGTAGCAATCTTTTATCTCTGTAGCAGTAGACGAGAAACCACAGCGCTACAATGACGCAAAGGCGGAACTGTTAAGCACTGTCCCATCATTCATCGACATCGGAAGCCTTCGTTTTACATGATCTAGTGTCTCCACATAAAACATAGAAGCCCGAGCCCTCAAATGCAAATTACAGCTTTTCACCTGGCTCGGATAATTAACGACTGCAGCGTTCGATGTAAAGCTTAAAAAAACATTGCCTCTTGGCTGCTTCTTTCGACACTTCAAACGCATGTGCATTTTCCATCCTCATCCACAGAGCTTAGGCGCTGCTAATTCTTTTATAATGACACCATTTTTGCAGCCGATATAAGTCGAAAGAAATCGTTATCGATACCAAATGTGGGCATATTGGGACAAGCACACCGCGCCATATTCGTCAAACGATTAGGCAATATCTTGAACAGCGCTTTCGCTGAACTCCTCGGCACCACTTTTTGCGATATAGATGATGAACTTATAGCTAAGTTGATTTTGGAAACAGTCGTCTTGTAGGTCACTAATTAGGTTATTGGATTCTACATATCCCATTACCTGGCCATTTAGCGTATTTTGAACGATTTGGCCAGTAGTACAGTTGTTACTGAATGGAATTTTGAGGACATGTTAAACCACTCCTGTTGAAAACGGAATGGGCATTTGCAGTCTTTCAGCAAATCAGCACCATAACTTTGACAGCAACACTTGACAGCAAAACATGGTCTTTTCGACATCCGTATTTCAAAATAGGAGGCATCAACAAATCTCACTTTTTAAACCAGAAGCAGGTGCTGATCACCATGTAAGCATGAATAGACGCAATAAGTTCAACCTATACATTCGCTTTACCTTCTGATTTGGGTTTCTCTGCTTACTTCCACGGGGAATCAGAATTGATACGGAAAAATGATCTCCAACGCTCTACGAACCATCAGAAGACCCTGTTTGTCCTTAAGGGGGAATTATACATGTTTCAGAAGTTTTTTTATTTTACCTTCATAGATGCTATGAATTTTCTAGAATATGTGGCAAAAATCCATTAATTGAAAGAAATATTTCGCTTAAAATTTCAAGCAATTTCCGTACCGCTTCGAGAAGAGTAATTCAATTATATAAATCTTGGTAATCCTGGGTTGCTGAGAAGAATTTCAGAGCAAATAGAAGGAATTATTTTTAACCCAATTACATTGAATCAAAATGGCACCTATAAGAAGGAGGCCATACAACTGAGGCATATTCAGGTATTGCGCTCATCAACCTCATGAAAAGCTTTTTTGTAACACATGGGGTGGTAAGCTCTCTATAACGCCGTTTAATAAAGCCTAGCGCAGAACTATCTTTATTTCCAATGTGCAGATTAAAATGAAGTTTTTGGTCACAAGTACCCCTAAATCAATAAATGAATTCACATTTTCGAATGTGAATCGATGAAATTCTCAGTCGAAAATGAATTCTGCCTAAAAAAAGAAGGCTTCTTGCATTTTTTTAGATTGAGTTTCATAAAAGTTTCTAACTACAATATAATCGAGTAATCTAGATCCAACTGAAGGAGATAAGACCGCGGTTCTAATTAAATGAGGGAAACAATTTTACGTCATCAGCGTATATTAGGATATGAACTTAACCATCGAAGGGAGGCTAATCATATACAGAATCAACAGCAAAGGGCATAAGTTGATTCCTTGAGGGGCACCTGTCCCCACGGAAAATTCATCAGATGTGATGGAGTAGAAAAGAACTATGGATAATATTATGAGGACCAGTGCCTATCCATTTGAATAAATATAAAGGGAAACCCAAACCAAACCCCGGAGTTTACAAATCAAAAGCTTTACTGAAATCTCTATATATGGCATCAGTGTCTTTTTCCAGTAGAAACAGCCCTGCAAATATGGCGAGTAAACTCTAACCAGTTCGTAACGTTTGTTCTTCCATTTAAAAATTTGTGCTAATATGGGGAAATGGAAGACTTGTTAGCTAGAACTAATTGTGGGGTAACAATTTTTTCGAACAACTTCGATAAAACACTCAACTTGGCAATGGTTCTATAGTTGTCTCTTTTACTAAGCCACTTTTCTCAAACGAGAAGGATACCACAGTCTTCAGAGAAAGACTAAACATCTTTACATAGTTCCTAAGAACATCATTTGAGTATACATGATGGAATGCCATCTGGTCCTGGCGAGTAATCACATTTCAGCAGTCTTAAAGCTTGTAATCGCTTTTGGAAATAATCAAATTCCGAATTGATACATAGTTTAAGATTTTAATGTGGGTAACATTTTGATAGGTCGGTATCAGCAGTAGAAAAGTGCTGCCAAAAATATTCGGCAAAGACAAAGGTTTCTATTTCTCCAGACGAATCAGACTCATTAAACCACGTCGATGATGAATATAGGAAGAATCTTCTTTTGGAGTTGACAAATTTCTAAAATAGTTTACCATTAGTGAGAAGTAAAAATTTTATCGTTTGAAGGTATCTGTGATAAGTTTGGTGGTCGAAGACTGCACTATACAATGCAGATATTAAGGTTTCCACATTCTTGGCAGAAAAATCAAGCATACTATGTGAAATATGTGAAAGGTGAGTTTTAAGCAATGAAATATTAGCTCGTGTTTTATATTTCAGCAAGTAAGATTTAACATTTTAGAGAGACTCAACAGATCATTCTGCATACACTGGCAAATTGTTCGATGATACGGATCCCCAGATAAACTAAAAACCGTACAGCAATTTGCAGCCATTTCAGGACAATTAACAATGTGAAGACCGGTGAATCTTTCATTGCAATTAGTCATATGATTGTATTGAAAAAGGCTCCAACCATATGTCTTATTGAAAAACTGGCATTTTTGTCGATGTGGGAATCATACAGCCAGACTTGACACTAAGACGCCTTGCGGTAAATTGAAATCCTCCTATGCTATAACCATATCACATTCACAAATGAAGGATATAAGTTTCTTAAAAGTAGATATATTCGTATTTGGAGGAATGTACGAACAAGGCAAATATAAGTTTTTATTGTCAATTTTCACATGAAAATTTAACATCATCATTAAATTCAACATCAGCAGGAGTTGGAGATCCAAGCGAATAGGAAGGAAAGTCAAGTGATATGGCTAGTAAAATGGCACCACCAGGATGATCCTGACGATTTTTTCCATAAACATGGAACATGTTGGGAAGAACCTCCGACAAGTGCAGATCAAGCTTTAGCCAGGTTTCAGTGAAAGCCAAACAATAATATTTCACGCTCACTGACTCCCGGTAAAAAGACCGAATTTTGGATTTTAGGCTCTTGACATTTTGTTAAATGATAGTTACTAGGCCTGAGGCAAAATTTAGTTTTTTGTAAACGGAAGCACCCTTGTAGATAGATGTGTTAGCGAGTTTTGACTTTGAAGTTTATACCCATTTAAGCAGTGGTTACTACCAGATATCTGTTAAGTCAAACGTGAAAGAGAAAAAATATTAGGCGGCAACTTCCAAGAAAAACGAAAATTACAGCAAAATTACGACCCAATTTGATGCATTACGAGAATTCATTTGTATATAGAAGTTTTTTAAAAGAACTCTGACTTAATTAGATCGCTAATTGACAATTGATAGAATTGCTTCTGAAGACATTAAAATGCTTACAATTGAATCAGAGGATATACCAAACACGACAACTGAAACTTTTTGATTTCTAGATCGCCCTGGAGACTACGCAAAAACAACCGAAGATGGTTGAAAAATAGACACATACAAAAGGTGTTCACTACCCATGACAATACCGAGAGACGCCAACCCCAAGGACAAGGACAAGGACGCAAGTTTTATTACTACACATAATATTATAAAAAAACAAGAGCCGCTAGGCTATGATAGAATAAACTAAACCTTAAGGAAACTCATGGTACACTACACCACTTATGTCGTATTAAGTATGTGTGGCTGTATACAACACCCAGAAGGAGATAGATCTACGTTTTATTATGCCGATGTAAACTTCTCTATCCGTCTTGTGTTCTTGTGTTCAACGCATAGGTCGTAGTTTTTCGAATATTTTTATGAAATTTGATACACCGACGGTTTTCAGCCGAAGCTCGAATGCTATCTACAGTGGTTTGGATGGGAGCACTTTTTCGGCCACTTCGACCAAATTTGACCGCTTTTTGAAAAAGTCTTGATATTATTAACTATATTAAGCGAGGTTGTATAGGGAATTTAATTAGTACTGTTCATAATAAAGCTGTTCCAATTAAAGTTTCTTTCGATTTTTTAAGTAAAAGAAAAAAGCACGTTTTGTTTTTAATTTACCAAAGTTGGAGAGAAGACTTTGGCTTTACGTCTCTAAGTATTGTTTTCGATATGCCGTGGGGTAATTTTTCCTCAAAGTTCGTTTTGATACCCATTGTTAAGGACTTAGCGGGTAACTGCACTTTATTAAGATAAATAGATTGGTCTTGGAAAAAAGAAAAGTTGAAGTTGACTGTATTTTGCATGAAAAAACCCTACATTTTATATAGGCTTTTCTAAGTTGAATGTGTTGGAATCAGTGCAGGTATGATATCATCCTTTTCTATTATACAATTGATGATCTTCGATTCTATACGAAAATGTTACAAGAAGCATACATATTACATTTTTCATTTCTATTAGGAAAAGTGTTCAAATCGGTATAAATTTACAGTCTTTAATTCTATATGATCTGGGAACTCAATACGTATGAAATAAATTCTACTTGATCGAACCATGAAGATGATTACACTTTATTCGTGGGGATCAATTTCAAAGAAGGTATGCTGCAATGTCTACTATGACCAATCGATAGACACCCCACTTTCCAAGATTAATAGCGTACAGTTAACAATCACGACATTTCGACTTTTGTGAATCTAGTAAGACAGAAACGCCAATTGTAAATGGAATATATTAAAAAAAATTACAGAACGGGAGGGACACACTGAGGTATCGTCAGCATATCTTGTGACGAAGCTGTGAACAGTACAATTATACAATAAAAAGGACATAAAGGTTTTAAGCTATTTTTGAACTATTGAGTTTAACAACAAAATTATTTTAAGATTTTAACAATCCACCTGAAACTACATTTGTAAGCACAAAATCAAAAAAAGAACAGGGTGGGCGGACCCTGGTATCGACTGGAATGCAGAGAATTTAGTGTGTGCTGAAATTTCATCCCCACGGAAAATGCACTGAAGCGGAATTAAATTTTACAGTTGTGCACAATTCTTTGCATATTTTTAGGGTTTATAAATGGACACAAAATTTTTCATTATTTATAACAATAGAATCCACAATCTAGATTAAAATACAAAAGATGAACTGTACCAACTTCAGCATTGTTCGGTTTACGTTACATGTTTTTCAAAGAATAATGAAAGGTTACCAACTTTTTGAATTGGGTATATTCTGTCAGTTTTGGAAGTATGCACAACTAATTCGCCTTAGATCGAATCCTGCATAGCGACAAACTCAAAAATAAATAGCAAAGCTTTTTGTTATTTATAGGCGTATTAGTTGTCGATTGCCTTTACTCTATACCAAGCATTACGATGGCTGTAGGAAATGTTTACGTCAGCTATTAACAATTTTTTAAACCTCTTTTATTATTTTTTCTATTAACTAATTTCTTCGGCTATTGTGATTTTGGAACGCGCGCTTTTAGTTTTTGCAAGAATTCCAACAAATGATTACGGGCATAAATAAATCGAAAAAGTTTCGATGTTAATAAAACATACATATTCTCTATGCAGATTTGTAGCATCTCTATGTTTTAGTAGTGGATATAAGCGTGTTAAATATAAAGAACTATATAACAAAACAAAGGTTGAATAAATATTTTAATACTCACCACTTTTTCTGTTGTTCTTTTAACAAACACCGTATTAAAAATGTATCATTGATATTCTGTTCTAAAACTCCTAATTTATTCTGCAATTCCTAATGCGAGAAGTTCTTAACCTACATAATCTGCTGACCCCATATATCAAACACAAGTAGACTTAATATAATCGTACCGAAGAGAAACTTTCGGTAACGTAACACGCCTGGAAGGAGTCACTGCAACATAATACACAAATTAATCCGTAGAATGAATGTTAATTTTCCAATGTCTTGATCGAGTGTGTGGATTGATTTAATAAGTTTTTAGTTCTAAGCAAAGGTAAAGAAGAAGAAATTGATAACATTTGATCATGTTAAATTTCAATAAACAAACGAAAAAGTACGCAAACGGCGGCGATTGCACCGTTTTTCACGCTGATTGAACACATCTATACTTTGTAACGTTTGCAATAAATACCAGAAATAGCTGCAGTGATAGAGGGCTGAAAATTAAACTTTTTTATTCAAACACATGCTAATCATACACAAATCAATATTTTCAAAAAATCCTACATATTTCTGAATTTCTGTATTCCTTTCATTTTTTTTAAATTCAAGTTGCACCAAAATTGGCACGGGCCGAAGTGCTCGTTTAATCCAGGATCCCTCACGAAAATGGCTCCGATATTGCCATGTTTTAATATTTTTTTAAAATAATTGACAAGGGCTATTTAGTACTGTTGAAAATGTATTGGGCTGAAATCGTCCTTGTGATGACACGAACGATTTTAAAGAAAAACTGAAAGGTAAGCCGATTACCTATTATTAAAATATTGAAAACTGCATACAAGTAACTAAAATTCTAATAAGGAAGCTGACACGCATAAAGTTTTAAGGTCAATATAAATTAACTACTAAGGTCAACATACAAACTACTTATACGAATTTCAAACAGTGCACAAATTCAGAAGAAGCAAAGAAATTTAAAATCCTATCTTTTTTATCTAAACTGCTTTTTCGAGGAGTGGATGTTTACACACAGTCCGTTATATATTTTTATTGTTATGTGATCAAACGCTTCATGAATCCAAACAAACGTAGGAAGGATGTGCTAAGTTAATTTTGAGAAGCAACTTTTACAGATAAAAATAATAAAGAAATGGGAAATACTAGTGTTCATAATGATTGAATTGAATTTTCATCTTTCTCTATTTAAAATAACAGGTTTCCGTTTAGTGTTATTGAGATATTCAGCGTATGCCGAAGCTAATCATACAACGCTCAAAATTACATTTTCGACCTTCATTAATTTTGTTGTTCAGTTTGAAGAAATGTGATGCCGAAGCTCACCAAACACATTCAGAATCTTATGATGACAACAGCTTAAAAGTGGTGATTTTCATATCAGTGACAAAGAATGGCCGCGAGGGCCAAAAACATCGAAGACAACCAATTGCAAAACTTATTGGACGAAAAACCCACCTTAAAATCTCAAAGAACTTCCGAACAGTTTAGCAGTTTATGGATCAACTGTTTGTAGACGTTTATAGGCGATGGGAAAGATCTAAAAGGGGGGAAGATGGCTGCCACACGAATTGGCTGAAAATGCCATTTTGATTAGTTCCAACGTTGCGGTTCCTTTGTGCCACGCAAAAAAAGAAAAGTTTTCTGTGCCATATTGCAACTGGCGGTGAAATGTGGATCTACTACGACAATCCGAAGTGTAAAAAGTGATGGGTTACTCCAGGAGACACATCTACATCGACTCCAAAACGGAATATTCGTGGCCATAACATTTTGTTGGGAATTAGCAAAATTGTGTTTGCAACAATTTTGATCAATTTTTTACTTGAAAAACGCATTTATTGTAGAAAATTAGTACAGTATATATTAACCAAAATAGTTTCCATCACTTTCTACAACATTTTACAATATTTTTGGCAATTTGACGATATAATATCGAAAGAACTTATATTGGTTTGGCAGCAATCCACCTACTGACCCGTTTTCGCACTACTTCAACTTTGCGAACCCGCGTGCCGGGAAAGCCATGCTGCACCGAACTGAACAAATGGGAACCAGGAGGTCTCGTCCCTGGTGAGTACGCTGGGTGTGCCAGATCTTCACATTCGAGTTGCAACAGTGTATCCTGGACAACTCGTGCAACAAGTGACCAAAAAATGGCATTTTCAGTCAATTTGTGTCGCCACTGTCAATCCATTAAAGCTAGAACCGACAATTGGGATTCGATGGAACAGCATTACCATAAGCCTCTAAATATTTTTGATAGGCTTCGGCAGCAGATTCCTTCAAATAAACAACAAAATTAATGAATTTGGATGAAGAATTTTGAGCGCTTCATGAGTAGCGCCGGCGTATGCTGAAGAAATCAATAATATTAAATGAAAAACTGTCATTTTATGTAGAGGCAGGTCAACCATCGAATTCAACGATTATGTACACTGGCATTTCCCATTTTTTTACACTTTTTACCTGTAGGAGTCGCTGTTCAAAAACTTTGAAAACACCTAATAAAAAGTGTAGTATACAAAGATAGTACGTTCATACATTTGTCATTTTCCTTATAATAACATAGCTCTACCGACAAATTGTAATATAGTTTGCTTATATGAACGCAATTATTGTAAACTTTCCCTTTGTAAGCTCATGCAATGTATTATCGATGCTTGCTTTATTTTACTTGATTTCTTCTTCAGTTAAATTTAATACAAGATCTTAAGTCTTAAATTAGATCTAATTCAACAATTAAATACATATATATGTATTTATTCATAATTTGATTTTATTTATGTTAGCATTGTCATACTTATACTTCAGTTTCTCGGATTAGTTCCGCCGGCTTAAAAATTGCAAAAATTAATAATAAATAAGAGTTTAATAAATTAATCCTATTAAAATGACTTTGTTAAAAAATAAACTATTTAGGTCTCTACGATATTTAAATAATAAATTAAATAAACAATATTATAAAATAACATGAATCACATTAAAATTAGAAAATAGAACATAGAGAGAAACTGTTAAGCTCAAAAAATGTAAATAATAATCAAATAAAATAAGATCGCCATAATCAGAGAAATGATAAAAAAAATCAACAAGAGTAAATCAATCGGCATCCAAAAATGTGGGCCTCCTCAATTTTACTCCAAAGAATATAATTTATTTATTAAATATTTTAATGTGCATTGCCCTTCTCAGTAGGTGGTAAAATAGCAGGCCCTATGTGCCCGGTTTAAATTCGTTTCTAACTGCAACACATAAGCGTGTCACATAATAGGAAAGCGCTGTCTTAGTCTTTCTTCAAATCACTTCCATTGTTATTATAAAACATGATATAAAAGAATTTAAGCAAAAAAAATAAATAAATAAGTTGCTCAAAAAAATCGTCTTCCCTTTAGTCTGCACGATTGTTTCTACCATGGTTTTTATATCACATCAAATTATTAATAGAGTCGTATGGACATCCGTAATGCTCAAGGCTTTCCACGCCTGAATATAACGGTGGTTCCAGAGCACATAAAATATGAGAGCTAAATCGATTTGGAAGACGGAAATGGAGAGTTGCACGAGATGGCTGACGCCTTAATGATGTAAGATAGTAGATAGAAAGTAGTATATTTAGTATCATGAGAAAGCTCTCTTCGAAGTTGATACCGCGTTTGTTCACTTTTAATCAAAAACAACCACGTGCTGGTGATTCAGAGGGCCGTTTAGGCGAAACAAGAAAAGTAGATATATTCGACTACAGTCGAATTTTGCGTATCCACCATTGTTAATTAACCACGCCTCGGTTAGATAAAATTGGTATTGAACGAAAGCAATCTCCACTCATTCTCGTCAAAAACATCAGGATTCACAAAAACCAAGGATGTTGCACAAACTTAGGGGCGCTTAGGACTTTAATGTACATTTGGTATGTATTTAGTTTTTCGTAACACTCCAATTTTTATGTGTTTAAAAAAATCTTTTCATATAAGTTATTTTATCCTTTTCAATTACAAATCCCTTTCAACTCTCTAAGCCCTCTGATTTGATACGCATATCGACGGATTTTTTAAGAAAAAGTTCGTACAACATGTCGTAACGTGCGCTATATTTAGAATCAATAGATTTTGCTTATCCAACAAGATAGTCTACGATTTCGTGACGTTTGCGTAATTAAATTAAAAATCAGGACACTTAGACGGCCGCATTTTTTCTCTCAAATACTTTTATGTGGTATTCAATTTATTGCACTACTAAGAAAATAAATAAACGATCCCAAAATAACGAACAAATCAGCCCCATTATGGTATTCACGGTATTTACTTTACAATTAACATATTTTTAGATAGACAATACGTTGTGCGTTGTTTACTTTATCAGTAATAAGTAGAAAACGCCAACAAATCTAAAAAATAAAAATTTGGCACATGTAAGTGTTTGTGGACGTAGCCAATTTTTTCCTTTTTTGTATATAAATAGTTGCGTCCTCCATAATATAAGAAATTGCCTAGAAATCCTAGCTTTCATAATTTATGAGTACATGAGTATGACCAAAAATCTACAAATTTTTGTGCAGAGAAACTGACATGCGTTCACTTGACACTTTACTTTGGGCGCATTGTATGGCCAATTTAACCCATTTTCATTATCAAGCATCATGCAAAAACTTCCAATGTTACCACTTCAAAGTCAATATTAATCAATTAACTCTTGCCAGGTAGGTCTCAACAACACACGCCACGTACGACACAAACAAACAGACATATGTACAATATATTTTATAGGGTCCATGAAGTTTCTTTTTGGATGTGGCAAACATTATGACAAGACTAGTATACTCCCATCCTTCAACAGTCATTAAAATATTATTATTATTATTATATAAATTTAGCCAGAGAATAAATTCTAAGACTAAAGTCTTAAAGCACTAGCATCTAAGGCTTTCGGCTTTATTTTTTTTTTTTTTATTAATATATTATTATTGTTGTTATTATTATTATTATTAAAAACTCTATCGCACTTGAAATTTCAACCCACGACCATTGAATTGCTAGTCGAGACTCTGGCCTGCTCGGCCACTCAGGCGGATGTCATTAAAATAAAAAGAATATTTTCATTCAATATGTGACAATGAACGAAACAGGAATTCGCCACTACACTCCAGAGTAAGGACGATAGTTAGCCGAGTGGATACCAATCGGTGAAAACCACACAAAGACGACCGAGAGTACAAACGCATGAAATAAGATTCATCGAGTACTTTGAGAAGAGATCAATATTGAATATTAGAATATTAGATATTAGATACCATTATTATTAGTACGATTGAATGACGAAATTACAAAAAAACGGTCCCAAAGAACAAAAAAAATGCTGTTTCACTACGGCTGAAACCCTACGAATAATGCTCTTTCAGATCGACCACGCAATGACAAAATTGCACGAATCACACTTCGAATTGTTTCCATATCCACCGTATTTTCCAGATGTAGCCCAAATTCTTGTTTGCGAGTTTTTAAAAAAAACTCATCATAAAGCAATGCGTCTCCAATGAAGGGGTAGAGAGGTCGTTTTACAATAAAAGCATATAAATGTTAGAGAAACGTTGGAACGACTGTATTATTCTTGAAGGAGATTAATGCATAAAGTCACATTTTATCTCTCAGTTGTTGTTTTATTGAAAAGTTATTCCTACGTTTTTCTGTTAAGAGGATCACATTTGAAGATGATAAGACATTTATTTCTGAGTGATGCAGCAAATGTTTGGAAACGTCATCAGCAGAATCCACCAGAAAACGTCCAAATTAGGAATATTACAAAAAATATTGCAATGCATACATGTCATCCAAATACATTAATGAAAATTGGAACATTTAAGAAGAATTAATCAAGTATTATTGTAGTTTCATTCACTGCTGCGCACTAAGTATTGTTGCCCGCGAAGTTGCAATTTGTTATTTAAACTTTTGTTTAATTTGCAGTAAAAACGTAGATATTTTAAAACGCGATATTAGCAAAATTTGCACACAAAAATATCAAGCTCAAGTTAAGGTTGAAAATGCAAAGAAATATATCGTATTGGTGAATCAGTTCTTCCCTCCACGTCAAGCATATATTCAAGCAAAGATTCGTTCATAAAAAGTATAGAAGGCAAGTAAGGCCAATGTTTTTATTTATTTATTTATTTATTTATTTTTTTTTTGTTAATCTTCCTTTGCTTTTTTTATCTTAACTTGGACTTCAAATGCTATTAAAATTCACTTGCAATCAAAATTTTCCACATTAGTAATGGTTATGTAAAACAGTGACACTATCGCAAAAAGGGTACTTACCAAATAATTTCAGGTCTATTTATCTACTACTGCGCAGGCCTTGATTCGCAATTCTTTGCAAGATGAACCATGATCACTTTCATGTACGCAATACCGCTGTCGGCACTTAGTGATAGAATTGGATCGAGTATCTATCTGTAAAATTTTTTTTCTTGCTAGTTTCCTTCAATTTTTCGCAACAGTCGTCCATTTCAACAGTCAGGATTTATCAGTTCTATAACGCAGAGTTTTCTTTTGTTCCAACAATATACACCAAAACTTTCAAACTTTTTTCAAAAAGTGTCTTCTTCAATCATTTTTTCAGAAAATAATGAGAAAACGATTAATTATAAGTAATAATAATTTAATATAGAATCCGTGCTCCGAACATATAAAATATTATTCCTGTTCCTGTTTTATTGTGACCTTGCCTACGAAGATCGCCTCAATAACTTTTCGAACGCTTCCGTATCTAGAAGTGCATTCAACACTTTAACTTGGAAATAACCTTGAGTGCATTGGTCGCGGCTATATATAATATTGTGCCAAAGTAAAAGTTCGCCGCTTTTCTCCCAACCGATGGCTTTAAATCTGTCTAACTTTAGTAAGCCCTTATCAAACCGTATCGAAGCTGAGTAAACTGGCATTCCATAATGAAATTAAAAACTATTGTGACGCTTGTTAAATCGGTCGAAAATATCAGGGGTTTGAAATGAATGAAAGCTCTGACAAAATATATTAGATATATTCTAAAACATCACTTTGACTACGGCAATAATGCTTAGTGGGCTTGCAACAAAGTTTTTGGTATTTAAAGTGGGGATACTTTATTAAAATCAGTAGAACGCAACTGGATTGTTTGTTTCTATCTTGTCTAGTCGACCAATTTGTTGAAATTCTTCGTAGAGCGTAGTTGACGGTAAATAAGCTGTAAAAACAGTGTCGAAGCCTGAATTGATGCTACGTAAGACAATACTTTATCTTTGATGCAACGATGCAAATGTGGCTCTGCTCTCTACTATTAACAGTAGTTGCGACTAAAATGCGACTGAATAACTTGCTAAAAGGAAAGGCGTTGTCTTCTATCACGCCAATGACAAATTTTCAATAAAGCACTTGACTCCAAAATTGAGATGCTTCTACTATATAGATCGGCTTTGGTCCCGTTCGAGTACTATTTGTTTCGTTTTTTCAAAACTTTCTTAATGATGTAAGGCTAATTTTAGAAGAGGCCTGTACAGATCACTTCGGTTTTTCCCCCAGGAAATCTAGAGAGATTTACTAGAAAAGTGGCTATGAATTATTGACAAAAATGAGCGATATTTGATTTAATAAAGTCCACTGAAATCAAGAGAAATATTTGACTTTTGGTGATAAAATATCACTCTTTTCCCTAGGTCTTTTATACAACCGCAACATCTGTATAAAAAATTAAGAAGATTATTATCGAAACATCACAATAGTTGATTCGCAGAGTGGTTCACACATTTATAAATAATAAAAAAAAATATATATCCAAAATTTATTTTATTTTTATGTATCGCATAATTTCTATCTGAAAGCACGACGGGGATAGGAAACATGGTCTGTTCTCCAACGATGAAAACAAAACCATCCCGCCAAGCCAACATGATATTACTTTATTAACATTTCGAACTCATGCCAAATTTCTTACATCAAAATATATCCACCAATTTGAGCACCTTGTTGGCATAAGAATGAACACCTCACATGTTTCTCCAAATACAAAAATAGCTCCTCAATCCACTATCAGCAAGTCATAACCTGCAAAAGGGCGCCAGCTCACAAATGAAAATGGTCATGCTCAACAAGATTAGTAGTCTATCCATCGATTTACATATTATCGCCAATATTCATAACTGTAATGTGATTGCATATCATTATATGTATCCACTTTGAAGTGCGACAGAATTATACAAATTCTGTATTGCATTACGAAATGCATTACGATGCTAGGCGCCACAATTAAAATAATTATAATTTTTGATTACGTTAGCATTAAAATCCCTGTAGAATTAAGTATAAATACCACTAACAGAAATAAAGAATTTCAATTGTTGCAAAGCAATTCAAAGCGTATTAATCCGCTAATTTTTATAAGGCGTTCAATCCGCTTAAACTAAAATATATAGGGACTGTGTCATGCCGAGCCCAATTGGCATTTACAAAGAGACAGCTTGACTTGGCGCATTGAAGCCGCGCAGCTTAGGGAACCACCAACAACGCTCTGTCACACTTGGGAAAGATTCATAGGGAATTCTTCCCAAAACATAAAATATACAGTACCAGAAGACAAGAAATCCCATAAAACAACATTAGTTTCGTACGCCAAGACTATGAACTTGTGACAGCATAGGCTTTCTGTACAAAACTAGAAAAACTTGTTTAGAGAAAGCCAGAAGTTCTTTTCAACAATAATTCTTTCGAAACGTTGAATTTTACCTTCCGATTTTTTTCTTCGAATATAATGATCCAACAGTTTCAGCGTTAATAAGTTCTTTGTTTATAAACCTTTAAGCAAATAAAGAATGGCATATTTTATTGCTTCATTTTTGTTACTTCCTTAACCCTTGGATTTGATCTTCTGCCAACTAATTTCTGCTAATCTTGTCGTTAAACACGAGCTGCGTAAAGCTTATCTATTTCAAGAGGCCGGTATCCAAAATCTTTTTTTTCTTCTTATTACTCTTTTTTCCTTTTATTATTTATAGGAGATTTCATTTCAATAGAATAAGTCACTTTTTATCTAAACTTACTTTATCAAATATGTGATTTTCGCGGCGCTGTTTTTGACTTCATTCTCATGTTCGTCTCGAATAAGGTCGAAAACAGGCGGTGACGTGTTCTGTTAGATGTATGCAATTTCTTTTCATCCGAATTAGTATCTTTCGGTCATTCGATCGATGTTGAATTTTTATGCGATCGATATAGATATATTTTTATCTCTTGCTTCTACATCCCTCCATCGTGCGATATAGCTGCATATTTAAAACTCCTGTAATTCCTAATCCCAAATGTTGAAACCAACCGATTTGTTGATCGAATTCGGAGACTTTAATCTACTCGAACTTGATCGTGGCTTATGCTTCTAGTACGTATGATGAATTCTTTGAAGGTATATGTAACTTACGCCTTACCGAACATAATACTGCCGCTAATTCTCAGAATAAAATTCTTAATCTAATCGTCACCAATATGCTGGATATATCAGTGTGCTGAACTGACCCATTCATTCTTCCTGAACATGTTTATCATCCTACAATTTCCCTTTCGTTGGACATTGCCACTACAAAGTTAGCAACGGATGATGCCAAAGTGAAACGGTCTTTGATAAAACAAATTTTTCCTCAATTAAAACCTGGCCATGCCATCTACGTTTACAGTGTCTACTCTCTGAATTCTATAGTGTAATAAATGAACCCATTTGAATTTTCGTGCCCTTTACATTCGCTAAATTATGCAACACTTGTCCTATGTGGTTCTCGGACGGGCTCAAAAGAATTCGCTAAGAAAAGAATAGGCTATTTAAAAAGTTTAAAAAAAGTGGATCCTCAATTAATTTTTCCCGTTATACTTATGATAAAAATACATATTTCGCAGTCAATAAAAGGTATAGCGATTACATGCATAAAGTGTATGCCAACACGTTTTGCAGAACGAAGCGTAGATATAAGTGCTGCCAACACATACGCGTTATGGTAACAAAGAATCATCTGAATCTGTGCAAATAGCTAATATGTTTGCTACCTTTTTTCCAAAAAACGTATTTCCGTACTAGTAATCTATGAATGTCCATTCCGAAGTGATATCTGTTTCTCCTGGTATGTCACAAAGCAGACATTCTGATCACTTGCTTTGTGTTTTATTTATCAACGATCTTCTTGGTGTCATTCAACACACTATCATTTTAATGTTTGCATTAAGCTATTTCACTCTATCCGAAGTGTAAAGGATGCAGACTTTCTTTGGTTTATTATCGAGCTTCACAAATTATAAGCTGCTTCGTATGTGCGTCCGAAGCAAACAGTAACCTTCTTCCATGCTCCCGAACACGTCGACATCTGTTAGATAAGCTATATTGTCAATGTTGGCAGCAAAATCGTAAATTATTTTGCTTGGCCTGTAGCAGTACAAATTCAAGACGATTTACCCCGTTCACATATTAAATGCCATGTTTTCTTTCCAGCGGATTTCTAACAAATGTAGTAGTCTGTTCTTTTCCTTTCCAGAATTATTTAGATGGTTTCCGCTGGTCATACACTCAAGGATGCTATAAGAGTGACAGGTTTATCGCGTCTGTAATTTAGAGGCATTTGTTACACCATAAATTTGCAAATTAGCGATTCTTTACTGTAAAGCTTTCTCCTCACTTAGTAAGGCACATGCATTTTCTTCTTTATACTTCTAACATGTTTTGCAGGATTTTCAGCTTCATATCAAAATGACTGACTTAATAGATCAAATATGTGATGCTCGCAACAATGTAGTAAAACTTTAAATAAGGGTGTATTTTGAATTATTTGAACTAATGTACGTGTGAGTGATTTGTAAAAAATACTTTTTCTTCTGATCTGTCGTAAATCTAAAAGACACAAACTTTCATGGCGAACTCAAATGCATTTATAAGCGAATAGGAGTATGAGTTAATTTAGTATTATTTACAAAAGATGTGCAGCTATGGAGCTAAATATGGTAATATTCTGTTATAAATAAGGGGAGTTTCCCACAGGATAAGGTTAGACGCTATACGCAGAAGCCTGTATTGAACATTTAAAGGAAACGTTAGCCGTGATGAGAATTGGAATACTCATCTTACTCATATCGAGTAAGACGCAATTAGGAATACTCTTTGCATCTTGGGACTAAAACTTCTTCTAAGCGACGACTCACGGTCTGTCTTACCAAACATTCATTATGTGCGATGATACTCAACAGGTAAGCCATTTCGTTAACAACGTCAAAGGACGAATTTTCTTTTCTATATAGAATTTAGATGTTTCCAAAGATAGTAGTGACTAATGACGACTAATAACTTGAACAAACTATGCTATCAGGTTTCTTTTTTAACACACGCTCAATTTTTTTAAAAAATGCTATGAAACAAGGTTCTGCTTCTAATATATAATAAGAGTTTTTAGTTAATAATAGAAGTTTCCCTTGTACAAGATTTATTATTTCGTTTGTTGTTTCCATACCTATGCGCAAGACATCCTGTAAAGTTTAAATACGTATTGTATTAGTATGAGACTTTGAGTCAACTTAAATATTTCTGTATATGGATGCTTTGGCCCAACGTCTATAATTAAATTGCCCATGGTATCGTATGGCTGATTATTTCTCTAATTTACGACCTTACTGTCGTTGATACTGCTGAAATTATTGCTCCGTTAGAATAAGACGCTAGAGCTAGTGATATCATTTCGGATATAAGCTTAATAGAACCATGCGCACTTCCATAAAATAACGAACACGAATCTACCAATCGAAATTTCATTGATGATCGTACTTCAAGTGTTTCCAAGACTACAAGAAATACTGCCGAAACGTTTATTGTTAATTATGCCAAGAATATTATCCCAAGCAATAATCGTCTTACGTCTGATAATAATGATGGGTCCGTTGATTATGACTTGGTCTGACTTTTTTGGTCTGGTTTTGACTTTCGTCTCGGGATTTTGCTGTAACATATTCAGCGCAAAGCGCCTTATTCTGATTTCCCCAATGTACCATTTATAACGTCAAGTTCTTTGAATTTAAAACTATTCTGCGGATGCCGTCATTCAACTGTGTTTTTGAGCGATAAAATGGAGCATAACGTATTTTCCTTAAGGCATTTACCTCATGTAGAAGATAAACCCACTCTTTAACTTTAGACGAACATCCACCAAAAAGCTAAGACATTCTCTGAACATGATATATCACGACGTCCGTGCTTTTTCAGTGCAAAAATTTGCGAGGTCTGGAAACCAAATTAAATAAAACGCTTCTTAACTCTATAAAATCCAACTACCACATTTTAGGCTTTAGTTTAATAGGGCATTCAAAAGTCCGATTTTTTTTTTTTTTTTGATTTTCAATGGCATGGACACGATCGAGAGAGAAAGGAGGTGGTAGAGTACTCATTGCTGTTCATAATGCAGCATCATCCCAACACTCTATTGGCATCTGGGAAATATTGATCATAAACATCCGTATATATCTTACGCAAATAATCTGCTATTGGCCGACATTAACTCCTACACGAATCTTGTCCACATTTAAACAAAGTGTTTCTAACCTCTTAGCGCCCGCTGATATCTTTTGGATTATGGAAGATTTGGTTGATGATGAAGGCTATTTCTTACCAATCTCTAATTGTACACCCAACTATACCAATATCACTGAGCTTGCTGCCTGACTGAATTGTAAAAGTTTTCAATGTTTCCTTTAAACGTTACGATTTGAAAGGGTGAACTACACAGAGCTCAAGTGCCTATTAACATTAACTGGTTAAATGTAAAGTAATCTGTCTTATAGCGTCTATCTTTCCGTTACATACTAGATTTTATAGTCACCATAAGCTGGTCCCGTACTAATAAACATCGTTGCGAAAAGTGACCGTAACACGTTATAAATTGATTATATCAAATGTAAGCTGAGAAGATACTAAAGATAAATTATTAAAACATTCATAAATTTTAGAAGTTCGTAAAAGCCAGAAGGGAGATCACTGGTTTTTCTTCTGCGCTATAAGAATAGTGATTCGTCTGACTACCCTAGATAAAATCTAAAAACCAAGTTCTTTGAGAACCTATTAATTCGCATTTATCTTAATGGAACCAAACAGTTTCACCTTTTACCTATTCTTATTTTTCTGGCTCTGATGGAAATACTTCATCAATATTTAAATATTGTGCTATCTATCTTTATAAATTGCTTCCACATATATTTAATGAATGCTTTATTTATATCTATTTGGAAAGGAAGTTATTTTTTAGAAGAATGACTAAACTTGCTGTTGTACGAAAACTATCCGAAAAGTCATTTTATAATTACTTATAATTCTATTATATTATTTAATTTCTTCCATTAGACTAATTCTATCTCTCTTGTAACGTAGTTCTAGTTCTAGTAGTAGGTCGTTCTACGTCCACTAGTCGACTTCAGCTAATCTCGTTATAATCGTTATTTCGTAATGCTAAATTCTCCTACAAATGCTTTCATTGCATAGACGTTACCCGCGAAGCCATTCTACTTCATCAACTTCAAGTTTCTAATCCAATTACTCAGTTAATTTTCAAGAGTTCTCTGTCACTTAACTCATGTGTTAACGATCTGCAAGGTGACAGTAAAGAAATCGAGAGTGGCTTAGTTACGAAAAACTATTTATTGGAATTAATGCATAACGCAATTGCTAGGCTATAGGTGTTTAACGGTATTTTATAGTGGTAATTGAAGTTGTATTTTTATCATCACAATGCAATATTACTGTTCATTTTTGATTGTAAGAAAACTTAGATTGTAAGAAGACTTCGACGTATTTGCCTCTTCAAGTTGAACATACTATTACCCGCTCTCTTCTTAAATCACGGTTATTTTTACAAACGTCTTGGAAATTATAATCCTATTAAACTACCACAATGCCGCATAATTTTTATCAACCATTTTGTGGATTATGCTTGTGAATGCAAATAATACATGTCATATATTTTTCGCAGTCAATACTCTGATTCGATTGCCAAAATTAAGAATAACTTATTCCGACTTTAGCAAGGAAGTGAGGAAATTTATAATTGTAAGTAATAGTTACACTTAATGAATTAGCTGTTTATAAAAAAAAATCATTCTACAAGCAAAACTTTCAGTTTTTAATATTTTTCAACAAAACTCATTGAAAAATAGTCTTTTGGCATAAATATAAATATGGAAAATTTGAGTCTGATAAAGCACTTTTCGAATCCTTTCCCATGTGTACATTCTTAACAAAACTAAGGCTACTTATGGCAACAAGGCCTAATTTTTAATACTTTATGATGACCATTGTTCCAGAATAGCGACATATAAATTTAATGAATCACACAAGTGCATTTTTCCCATCTCTTCCCATATAAAAATTCAAAAGAAAAGTAAGCTTTCGTATGGTAACAAAATATAATTTTTCGCAAATTATAACTTTACGATGTTTGGACCACGCTGGGTCACTTTTTAAGCCCATTCCTCTATAAGGGTTCTTATGAAAAGTGAATTACTTATATATTATTTATCGTATTTTATGTTGAAACGCGGCGTAGATGTGGGGTATGGCGAAATGGTGTGGGGTATTTAGTAGTTTGCCCTAGTACATCTTCTTTAACTTGTTTTAAAGTGTTGATGCATTGTTCAATACTAAAACACACATGTTTTAACGCAATCAAAATGTTTATTTCTAAACGATATATTCTGCAGTAACACCTTGATGTCAACAACATGGAATAAATTCAATTCTATGTGGTATTGCATTTCTACTGCGAATTTTATACATAACTACATTTGTACTGTAGCATTATCGATCTGTTGCGCTCTGCCGTGATTTACAATTTACGCTAAGTTCACATTTCAACATAATGTGACACCTAACCTAGTTAGGATGGCCTAATTTAGTTGTAACCCACATAGTCGTAATTCTAGTAATAAACTACTCTAATTGTATTAATTGCTTACGTTATCATTCTAGTAATAACCCACTTTAATTGTATTAATTGCTTAATTTAGCATTAAATTATTTATTTATATAAGATACTGACCATACCTCAGTTTAGTCAGAAGTAACTCAGAATTACACGAATGAATAAAGATTTTATTTGAACAAAAGACTTTAATTTTCTGCAGATTCATTACAGTACTGCAAATTTTGTATCCATAGTGGCAAAAAAGCCACTAATAAACTGTTGAAATAACGCGAAGCAGCAACAAGCAGTATCTGCATTATCAAAAATTCCGTTTATGGCACCAATGATCTTCATTTGTGCACAAAGGTAATGCTTCACTTGTATGTATGTTTGAACTAAAAGTACTAAATTAAATGAAAATAGTAAAACCGCTATTTTCTATATAACTGAATCTCTGATAAAAGCTCTTAGTTATAAAACAATTAGTAACGAACATTTTTGTACTAAGAAGCAAACTATTGTTCGAAATTCACCTAATCTCGAAACGAACAAGAAAAACATGAACTACGATGAAAATGAGCTAAGTTATCTAAAGCATCACCTTTTCGAATTATTCCGGAGAGTGAAAACTACCACATCGAGTGAAATGTGCTGACACTAGCAGTGAAAATTGGATTTTGGTTTTCTTCAAATAAAATTGATTTTAATCATTGATACTGCTTCGTCTGCATGACAAAATTGAAAATGGTACGGGAGGCAAGTCATACTTCAATTCATTCAATTTTTGTATCGCACCAATATATAGAGAATTCAGTGCACTGTATCCGCTTTATGTGACGTTCTTCGGTTAATCATATAGAATAAATTTTGTGATGCCTGCCTGTCTCATCTATGGTTAGGAAAGGGTCTACAAATTTATTTTAAATACATCAAAACAATTTATAATCCTACATACACGATAACTTGTTTCAGTCAATATTCAAGGGCTAGATCCGTCTACCGTCAAGTCTTTCTATAAGATGATTATGTCAAATCATCTTCACATTTTTATCTTGATATATTAAGGACGTCGACTGCGTCTCTCTTAAATCATCTCAACCACTTTTGTCACCGTTATTCGCAATGTTTCTGTAACTAAATCTGTAAAACCTACAGTCGAGATCATATTTCCTATGCAAAAATTGAAATCCATGATTGTTTAAAAAAAAAAAAACAATGTTTCAAGGGTTTCGCGATTTTTTTTAATGCATGGAATATACGGAAGTACCTTGATAAAGCTTTTAACTACGACCAATCATCGCATATTGCAAATAAGGAAGCTGTACACACTTTGTAGAGAAATGCATCAAAAAATCTGCCAATCTATTTAGAGCCATATCAGCTTCTGATATCTCTATGTCATATTGATACACTGCGATACACAAAGTGTTAATATAGCTTATATTAGTACTTAAATTTGAGATCTACAGATCGGAAAATATTATGCCGGCTACATGCAATTTTTTGATTCTTTTCGGCATTGTTTCAAGTTCTCAGCTACCCTAAACGGACCAAGCACCTATGTCTGTGTTTGTCCGTTTGCGTGTCTAAATGTTTATGTACAAATGTATTTTAATATTTACGTATAATCGCGTACCATTCATGTACAAAAATCACGAGATCAACTGCATCCAACGAAAAATCTTTTTGCTTTATATGTAAACTATTGCAATTTTTACCCCTATCGAAAATTTTCCCGACCTATTATCAATAGTTTAATTTTTTTATTTGTATTATATTTACCCAATTTTTTTTATAACATTTTTCGTGTAACTGGTTTGACTTGGCCGAATTTCAATATATATCAAGAGATGTCTACTGACTTACAGCTAGTGTGAAATCGAAACTTTTTGAATAAAACTCCTCTGAGTTTAGTAGAGAAAAATAAAAGGATTATGATTGAGTGATGTAAATTGTTATATTTAAGCGAATCGTCAAGGGATTAGCTTTGCCGTCCTATATGTTTATGATTTCGGCTAAGTACTAAAATTTAGGTATTCTGCAGTCTCACTAACAGAAAAAAATAATTTTAATAACGTCAATCAAACCTACGGACGACAAGATTTGAAAATAATGCAAAAGATAAGTGTAACGTAATGAAATTAATATAAGAGATGAATACTCCAATTCAGCAATATGTAATTAATCGAAATGTATAAAAACTTCATACATATTTTTCGATCTGAAGGTTTAACCAGTCGCCAAAGTTTAAAGAACGGGATTATATAATAATACAAAGCTATAAGTCTTACAAACGTGTGTTATGAAAAGAAATAGCATTGTTCTTACTTAAATTAGTTCTACGAAAAATACGTCATGTTAGAAATGACTAAAGGTGGTAACTGCGCACATCCAATATGACCATGTAATAGGTGGTTGCATGTATTTCGATCAGCTACACATATTGATGATTTTAACCTTTCTCTGTATGAAATAACAGTTTTCCATTTAGCATTATTGAGTTCAAGTTCAAAGAGAACGAAGTGCAAGACTGATTGGACGAAAACCCACCTCAAAATCTTAAAGAACTTTCGAATAGTTTAGCAGTTTATAGATCAACTATTTGTAGACATTTACAGACGATGGGAAAGATCCAAAAGGAGGAAACCACACGAATTGACAGAAAATGCCATTTCGAACAATTTAAACATCGCGGTTTCATTACATGTCATGCAAAAGAAGAAAAGTTTTCTGTGGCGTATTGTGACTGGCGATGAAAAGTGGATGTACTACGACAGTCCAAAGAGCAAAAAGTCATGGGTTAGTCCAGGGGGTCTACGCACATCGCCACCCAAGCGGAGTATTCATGGCTATAAAGTTTTGCTCAGCAAGGTGTAGTGCATTATGAGTTAGAACCGAATGAAACTGTTTTTGCAGTTTCGTTACAAAACCTCTTAAGGATACACTGTTGCAGCTTGAATGGGAAGTTCTGTCGCAAGGTGCAGCGTTCTCACCACACATAGCTCCTCCTGATTACAACTTCATTGGCACGCGGTTACAAAGTACTGAAGAAGGGCGAAAATAGGTCGATCATTTCATCGCTGTCAAACCCATATCATTCTTTCGGCACGATAACGTCATGTTGCCAGAAACATGGGAAAAAATTGTAGAAAATGATGGAAAACATTTTGATTAATGTATATTGTACAAATTTTTCTCAATAAATATCTTTTTCAAGGGAAAAAATGACTAAAATACATGCAAGCGCCTAATACTTTAAAATCATATATCCATATATATCTATCAACAAATATCAAACCAAAATATTAAAATCATTTACATTTTCCATGCGATGATTGTTTATGTCTATCCCACCCACGGCATGAGTTCTTTTTCCAAAATTATTGGAATTATGACAACAATTATTTAAGAAAAAAATATATTAATAATATTTATATTTCTTAAACATGTTAAGTAGCTCTTTTTCTCATAAGCAATGGGTATGGTTTATGTGGCTCGCAACGTCCTCTTCTTGCTTCAGAAGATAGAATATTGGGAAATTATACTTTAGACAACGAAAATTCAAATTGGGTGTTTCCATAAATGCTGCTATTGCTAGCATTATCTAACGAGAACTTTCCCTTTAGGGTTCCACACATGAATACCTTGCCGTGTACAATTTGTTCATTTTTTTTATGGTTAAAAGCTTAAAGAGAAATTAACAAATATGGAAATATTTCACGTTTTTCTTCCTTAAGTCATAAAATAACAAATAAACCAATAACTAAAGTAATAAAATAAGTAAAAAAATTAAAAGTTCACAATTAAAAAAAAACGAATTAATGAATAATTATTTAATAAAGATTGGAAATGAAATAAAGAACCAAAGAACTGACTTACTTGAGTTTGCAACCGCGTAAGCCCACGAATCCACAGTATTTGACCCGCTCGTGGCTTCTTGTCAGAGTCAATTGAATCGAACCGTTCTTCACCCAAGTTCATAGCATTTGTATACTCCTCTGGGTGACCACGCCCCCAACTGTAATGAAAATAAAAATCTATTCTTGTACCAAATTTAATACTTTTTTAAATTAAACCTTTGTCCTATAAGTTTCTTTATTGGAATTCTGCACAAATTGGAGGAATTATGTTGGAAATTTTAAGGGGTTTATACGATGGAGGTGCGCTTATATTCCCACGTATGGAACATTGGAAATTAAATATCAGAAATTTTATAGCTTCTTAAGTTACGTGTATAAAATATATATGTTATGTATATGCTATGTAATAGCACTTTGCCACAATGATGCGAGATTGCGTTAGGCCGAAGATATAGTGAAGCTTCGTATGTGTTCCCATGTCTAGGGGACAAATTAAAGGCACAACTTGTTGACACAATAACAGCCGCTCTTGCCTGGCTTACTATATCATATTATATGAAAAAATAAACAACTATATGTATATGTAAACAACTAATATGCAGTTTGAGTAACAAGAAGTACGAAATCAATATAAACAATTACAATAGCAAAATCATTGTAAAAGGATAAAAGTTTTTAGAAATTGATTAACAAAAACAGAAAAATTTTTAAAAATGGGTTTAAGAAAAAACACGTGGTTGATGTCTTCACTGGCGGAGTTAGACAAAGCAATATAAAAACGATACAAAGAAAAGATGTTGAGTTTGGAAAACAACTTTTAAATTGGTTAATAATCCCACCTTTTACCCTTTTTTGACTTTTTATAAAAATATTGCATAGCATAATTTGAAATTTCATATAATGCAATATGATATAAAAGCAAGTGAGAATATTATATTGGGGCAAGACCGACTGATAATAAGAAAAGAATATCTTTAATCTTCTAGTCAAAGTCAGACACTTTTGTGTTACCGGTCCCACGATGGACGCCACTTTTATATAACGGAATAATATATTATATTTATATAGTGAAAAGGTCAGGCGATCGGAGGTTGTAAAGAATAAACGTACGTTTCATTGTAAAAGTAACCAGTTTGGTAGCATTGGGGGAGTCCACTTTTTATTCAAGAAACACTCCACTGACAGTCACACGTAAGAAATACACGCCCAGAAACCCACTTACTTAGATAGACGGACGATCGATACTTTTTCCGGATAGGCCAATGTTATGCCATGGGGTATGATGCACCATACCATACGAATGGTCTTTTTGCTTTCTTCTCTTAAAACGAGAATTAATTGACCACATTTTTAGTAAGTTACCAGGAATGGAGTTTGAATCATTTATTGATAATAATAAAAAAAAAAATGAGCGAAAATTGTAAGAAATTACTAATATTATATAATACCTTTCAACGTTGGTATTAGGACACAAATAATATACGAAATAATGAAAGTAATCACTAACTTACGCTATAAACAATACAATCAAAAAGGACTATAATGTGATGATGGTTAGGCTGCGTTGTATTTAATGATGGTCTGGTGCATTGGATGATGATTGGGTGTTGCTGTATCAAAGGTGACGTCGTAGTTAATATTTACATATATGTTTGTAACACACTGTTCTCTTCCCTTTTGTAAATTTTTGCTTGCTTGCATATAGATTTCTTCTGTTAGTTACAACCACTTCGGCATTTATAAGAGAAGATTTCATGGTATGTCTGTTTTTTTCTCACAGGTAGTGTTAATTTTCTATGTTCGTAATGATTTAAAGGATTTTTTGTTACTTTACCTTTCCATTTTGGGATTAACTTGACATATTTATAATTATTCTTTTATTAAAATAAAATATTTACTTAAAGCCTACTACACAAACATGGACATGGAACGAACGAAATCATTTTCAACAGTGTTCGTCCTAGGGATGTCAATGTACAAAATTTCATTAAAATATCTCAAAAGTTGCGACCTATAGCTTGAAGACAAACTTACATAGACAGACATCAGACAGACAAGCAAACGAACGGGCAGGCTCAGATCTATTCCAAAAATGATTCAAAATCGGTTGATATAATAAAATGAGCCTATCTTAATCCCTTCTGTATGTTACATACGCCCGCACATACTTAATATATCCTGTTGCACATGTGTTGTATGGTGTAAAAAGGTACAATTTTTAATATTTCATGATAAAAAGTAGCTCCTAATAGCAAATTGACATAGATATCAACTTTACCGAATTTAGACCACGTATTTTTTGGATACCACCGCATATAAGAATTCTTCCTATGTGCGGACTTTCAAAAAGTATGCCATTTTGCATGAAAATCATGTGTAGCTTTTGGTGTATTATTACCAAAACGAATGAATAACTTTATTACGAGAAGTGGGGTAGTATATTTAATAGTCAGCCCTGTCCGGCTATAATGTTCTTACTTGTTTCCTGAATCATTTTCTAAATCGATTGGTATGATAAAAAGTGGATCCATCTTAGGTCCTGCCGGTTATTAAAAACATTCGCACAAAGGTAATATTCTATGCACCACAAACTGCGTAGGATATACACATTTTTACGAAAATCATTATTTTCGATTAAATCTGCAGACGTTAAAGCTGCCGCATTTTGTTAAAAGCGTGCACAACCTAGTTTGAAAAAGTTATTAAAACCAGATTAGATTTGATGTTTTAAGACATGTTATCATAATATATATTTAAGTTATGAAAGTAAAGATTGGCAAAATATTAAAACATTGAAATATTTTGAATCTCAAATGCTATCTTAAAAGGTAACACCACTGTAGCAGGCTTGAAAAAATATATTTTTGACAAAATTTTTGTGACAAATAGAAAAGTAATAGAATAATAAGCATATACTTAAGCATTAAAAGAAATAATTTTTTTGGCAAAATCTAAAAAATAGCAACACCAGAGCCAAAACATTCGCGGGATGGTTTTAATTGAAAGAGCAAATTTGTGTCTAAAGAAATCATTTAATTTGCATGGGTGTAGCTAGAGAAGGATAAAAGATTTTTGAAAATTATTGATTCTTGTGCAATTAAGGATTATTCGAGTGAAAACGTTCAATATTTGAACAAAAACAACAAATTTAGCTAATAACTAATATTTAGGTTAACCTGTAAAATGTTCTGTGCTTCGACAAAAGCGCCTTTGAAGTTTGATATGCGTTGCAGCGTTGCTTCTTATTAGAATAAATTCTTCATCATTTTTTGCAATTAGTTTGCAAACACTGATGAACGCAAAAATGTCGCGCCGTGTATAAATTCAACCTCCTTTTTTTTCCGACTATTTTTTGGAAGAACTTGCCAAAGAGAGAATCACCGGTTCGACGTATTGGCAGAGCAAACAGCAAGCTAGCACTGGTGTACTTTTGTTTGAAAATGTTTTCAAATGAACATAAAAACCTTCCAAAGACATCTGCTGGCGTATTAGAGAAGCTAGGAATTAAGTTCAAAATTTCGTGCAAAAAAATGAATACATGTGATGAATTTTTTTCCTCATATTCTAGAAAGTGGAACGCTCAAAATTGCATTTTCGACATTCTTTTGCTGTTTAATTTAAAGAAATCTGTTGCCGAAGTCCATTGAACACTTTCACAGGCTTATGGGGATGCTACTCCATTATATTCCAATCGTCAATTTTGGTTTCAACGGTTTTCACGTCAGTGACAAAGAACGGCAGAATGACCAAAAAAGTTCGAAGAATTACAAGAACGAAAACCCACCTCAAGCTCTCAAAGAACTTTCGAAAAGTTTAGCAGTTGATAAATCAACTGTTTGTAGACGTTTACATACGACGAGAAAGGATGAAACGAGAGAAGACGGCTACCGCACGAATCGACTGAAAATGTCATTTCGAACAGTTTACACATCGTGGTTTCAGCGCAAGTCATGCGCAAGTCTGTGGCGTATTGTGATTGACGATGAAAAATGGATCCACTGCGACAGTCCCAAGGGTAAAAAGTCATAGGTTAGTCCAGGAAAGACGTCCACATCGATTCCGAAGCAGAATGTTCATGGCTATGAAGTTTTGCTGTACGCATAGTGGGATCAGCAAGGTGTGGTGTGTTACGGGCTCCTAAAATCGAATGAAACTACTACTACAGATGTCAACCGATGTTAATTGAACAAATTGAATGATGTATTATTGCAAAAAAAGACAAGCAATAGCGACTAACAGACGTAAACTCATCCACTTGCATGACAACGCTCGCCCACACGTTGCACGAGTTATCAAGGACACACTGTTGCAGCTTAGCACTAGATTTACCAGACCAGTCAAAATGACTGGTATTGCAATTTCAATTCAAAATTCCCATTACATATAACATTTGCTTTCCGAAATGATGTTATGACTTTTGAAGCTATAAGTAGAGAATTCATTTTATGAATTTAATGTTATTTTATATATAGTAGTAACAAATATATTTTTTGATATTAACCATATATTAAAACCATATATTTTTTGATATACCAGTACCAGTCATTTTGACTGGTATACTTTGCCTGGTTGACTGGACAGGTATACATATATATATATATAGTAACACAGGTAAGAAACATTTATGTGGATATGGACGTATTCAAAAATATATTCTTTAGTAAGAAGCCTAAATACGAAGAAAGTGTCTTAGTTTCAACTTATTTTTATAGCGATCGTCAGCCCGTGAAAATGTCAAAAGGAAGAAAAGTTTTAGCATATTTAGAAAATGCAACCAGCATATCTCTGGAATGTTCAGATGTGGAAAGTGAGTTATATGATAGCGACGGTGAATTTTTAGATATACAAAATGATCCACAAGACAGTGATGATAAAAGTTCTATTATCGAGAGTAGTGATGAGGAAATTCTTGATGAAGAGAATATAGACCAGTCAAGTGATAGTGATTGCGAAAATATTCCAAGTAAACGTACGAGACGATGCATGCGATTCCATTCCAGTTCTGATGACAAAGGTGGAAGTAATTATTTGGACAAGGATTGAAGAAGGAGGTGTTGCTGGTAGATTACCCGTCCATAGTGCTTTCGAAGATGTACATGGGCCAACGGCACATGCTAAAAGAAGCATTATGAACGGGAATCTAAGTAGTGCGTTTCTATTACTGATTGACAACCATATTTTGGAACATATACGAATTTGTACAGAGTTGGAAGCCTCTCGAGTTTTGGGGAAAAACTGGACAATTACGCAAGCAAAATTGAAGGCATTTCTTGCAATATTGTATGCACGTGCGGCGTACGGAGGAAATACTTTGAGGCTTCAATATTTGGGGAACAACAAGTGGGGACCATCATTTTTCTCCAATACTATGAGTAGACGTGATTTTACTAATATTCTGCAATACATTCGTTTCGACAAAGGGAATCAGAGGAGTCAACGTTTTCAAACAGACAAATTCGTCTCAGTCTCCGCAGTTTGGGAAAAGGCAGTTATAGAAAATAGTCAAAATTGCTTCAAATCGGGAGCTTATATTGTCGTGGATAAACAACTTTTTCCAACGAAGGCGAGGTGCAGATTTACCCAGTATATGCCAAACAAATATATATATATGCATAAAATGTTGGCTGGCGTCTGAGGTAGAGACAAAATATGTGGTAAATGGCTGGCCGTATTTAGGAAAAGACGAGGCGCGGAATGCATCAACCCTTCTAAGCGAATTTGTCGTAATGAAACTTCTTGAACCGTACACCATGAAGGGTAGAACTGTAACAACCGATAATTTTTTTACAAGTAGTCCTTTAGAGTTAAAATTAAGATCTAAAAATACTTCGATGGTTGGAACAATACACGCAAACAAGAGGGAGCTGCCGAAAACTTGCAAACTGAAAAAAGACAGCATGGCACGTTTCTCAACATTGTTGTAGCAATCCAATGGATGCACACTTACAGTTTATAAGAGGAAACCAAATAAAGAAGTACTTATACTAAGCACAAAACATAAACACATCAACATAAACACATCTGCTAAGAAATTACCTGGAACTGTATCGCTTTATAATAAAACTAAATTCGGCGTCGATGTCACTGATCAAATGGCACGAAAATATACGGTGAAATCAGGTTCCAGAAGGTGGCCACTTCAAGTGTTTTTTAGCATTTTAGATTTGGCCGGAATAAATAGCTGGATATTGTATAAAAACACAACAGGAGAAAATATCCTACGGAAAGACTTTCTGTTTCAATTAGCAGAACAACTTGCTTCAGATTATCATTCTTCAAGGCAAAAACCACACGAAGCTGATATACCAACCACAAGTGGCACGTCCTCTGTACGAAAAGGGTGTCAAGTAGGATATTGTAATAACAATAAGACTACAAATATTTGCTATACATGCAAAAAAAGTCTATGCGGACAGTGTACACGCAGCAAAATTTACGTATGTACAAATTGTGACTTACAAACTGTAAACAATTAAGTGTTTTGTTATTTGAAAACGTCTATAAATCCATTTATCTATTACAATTAATATTGTTCAACTTTTTTTGTTATTATTTAAGAGTGAATAAAGACTGGACGCCACAATAGGCATTTTTTCTCATCGACCAGTCATTTCGACTGTTATTAGTAGAAATAGGTATATTTAAATAGCTGGTAAATCTAGTGTTAAATAGGAATTTCTGCCGCACCCAGTATACTTATCATCGGACATAGCGCCTTCTAATTACCCCTTGCTCAGATCCATGCAGTATGGCTTAGATGGCAAGCGGTTTCGAAATGCTGAAGACTTGTAAAAATATCAAACCAATATTGTTCTGTCGACATGGTATTGCTATATTGCCGGAAAGATGCGAAAAAGTCGTGAAAAATGATGGAATATATTTCAATAAATATATATTGTTCCAATTTTTCTCAACAAATACCTTTTCCAAGCGAAAAAATGATCGAAATACATCCATGAACATAATATATTCACCCTGTTATACACTGAATTATTATTTCTTATGTTCTAATTACATATGTATTCACAACACTCTCTGATATGGTGATAAGAGTTGCAGTAAAATGAAGTATGGAATTATATTTTGAACAGAAAGTACCCGTTTTATTTCAAAGTTACGGACACGACGTTATTTGCGACGAGAATAAGTTGGGGGAAAAAAATTAAAAAAGTGGTAAAAGTGTCAAATCGAAAAAAAAGAAAATTTGTTTCATTTTGTGTCATTCATCGACTATTTGTGAATTAAGATAGCAATATAATATTTTTTATATTCGTGTTAAAGTATCAACCGATAATGACTATATGCCAAATGTTCTTTTGTAGCAACAAGAATTTGGTACAAAGTTCCTAGAAAAACAACAGGCCTGAATGCAAACCGTACTCAAAAGCCAAACGAATTCTTTAAAGCCAGCAGAACAGCTACTTGTACCATCTTTCACAAATTTCATAAGGAAAATCAAAATTGCGCTTCCTATTTGCAATAACTACAGCAACATATTATTGTATACAGGGTAAATTGCCCGGGAAAGCAGAAATCATTTTCCTTGTCCTGGATACGCACAGAGCAACATGATATCTTAAAAAACTCATTTCGAAGTGCGGACTTGAAAAGTCAAACTTTTGCTGAATTAACCTTCAAATTGTCAGTCCTATAAAGATTGGATTAAGGATCTTCGCGCAAAAGCTAGGCAACGTAAGTTTAACTGCATCATGGTGTAATGTTGTGGAGATTTTATTGATAAAATGATTGGCGATCATATTATTACTCACACATAGCACGATACTGTTGGAATTGCAGTTCTACAAAAGTTATCCAACCTTGTTAGAATTCTGGTTAGCTGCAGAATCATGTGAAGGCACGCAAATTGCAATGCAAGTTCAGAAACAATAATGCAATAATTGCGTCAAAAACGTTACAGTTTGTCTGTTCATTTAAATCAACAAAACAAAGGAAAATTTGTGAAAAAAAAGAAAATAAAGAATAGAACAGTTGATATTAAAATAATTGATTCCTTCTGCGAGCTAATTGTAGAATATCAAAATCGAAAAATTTTCATAGATTACAATTTTTAATAAAATTATTAAATTTCAAACGGATTTCGGTACCACATATACACATATCACATAGAAACCTATGTGAATATCCCTTTCCCTAAATTATACGCTTTAAAAAATTTGGTATTAGGTATTTAAAAAAGTTTTGCTCATTTTTTTACTTGAAAAAGGCATTCAATGGAAAAAATTGGTGCATTAATATTAATCACAATAGTTTTCATCATTTTCTACATTTTGTGATATTTTTGGCAACATGACGATATCATCTTGAAAGAACTTATATTGGTGTGGCAGCGATCGATTCACCCAACCATTTTCACACTTCTGCAACTTTGTGGACCCGCATGCCAATCAATCCATGCGGCACCGATCTGAGCAAGTGGTAATAAAAGGCGCCATGTCCGATCAGTACGCTGGATGTGACAGAACTTCCCATTTGAGCTGCAACAGCGTATCCTGGACAACTCTTGCAACAAGTAGCCAAAATGCCATTTTCAGTTAATTTGAAAGGTAGTGGGTTTACCTCCTTTTGGACCTCTCCCAGCGTATGTAAAGGTCTAGACACCGTTGATTCGTCAACTGTTAAGCTGCTCGAAAATTCTTCGAGAGTTTTCCCTGGATTTTCGGCCAATAAGTCTTTCAATCCATGGCCCTGGGCCTTTTTTGTGTCCTTCAAGCCATTTTTTGTCGTTGACATCAAAACCATTTCTACTGGTATCTCCCATTTCTTCACCATTTTTACCTGCAGAAGTTGTTGATCAAAATTTTTCGAACCACCCAATATATGTAAGTCCAGTCAAAGTCAAATTTCCATTGTTGATGAATTAAAAGCGAAAATGCATTAGAAGCAAATGACTAAGTTAGTTACTTTAATAGTTGTCGATTCGAAAGAAAAGTAATAATCCCTTTGGATTTGATTTGTTGCAGGCATTTAGTCTCTAAATTAGACAAATTACTATGATTGAGCAGGCCGATACAAATAAAATAAAACAGATGTGCAACAAACATAGTGAAATTTTCGATTCAAATCTAAGAGCGATTCCAAACTGTAAAGCACATTTTTACCCAAAAGACAGCGCTAAGCCCGTATTTTTAGAGCTAGATCCGTACCTTTTGCGCAGTTGCCGAAATTTAAAGAAGAAGTTGAACATTTAGTAAGTCAAGGTGTATTACGTCCAATTCAAATCAGCAATTGGGTCTATTCCAGTATTCTTGTAAGCAAACCTAACGGATCATTACGAAGCTATCAAATACAGAAATTGGACAACATCCGTTGACTACTTCTCAATAGTAGATTTAAGGTGAGAACATTTGTAAACCGAACTTGATGAAGAATCGAAGAAGTTTATGATTATAAATGCTCCACGACGACTTTTCCAGCAATAGTTTTTTCCAATTAGAATTGCCAATACGCCAGCTATTTGCCAAACCATTTTTGAACGATTACTTTCTGGTATCGAAGAAAGTTCAAATTACTTGAATGGCATCATTATTTCAACCCAAACATTCTCAACTCACTTGCTTCCCGTTGAAGATATATTTCAAATTTTAAAATCTAATGCTGTAAAATGGAATATGCTAAAATGTCACTTCATATAAGACAGAATAGAATATCTGGATCGTATAATTACAACTGATGACATACTATCTGATGATTTGGAACTAAAAGACGTAAGTGAATTAAAACCACCAAAGCATTGAAAACAGTTACAAGCCGTCCTGGGAAAAGTAAATTACTACCACAGCCTTGTACCTAAATTTGCTACTGTCGCAGTGCCCTTAAACCGTTTACGTAGGAAAAATATTAAATTCAAATGGGATGCCGATCAACAAAAAGCATTTGAAGAAAAATTACATACAGTTGATACTACTAAACTAGCTATTTTTCAAAAAGCATTGCTATTCTTTTGGATTAGGAGCAGTTTTATCACACATATACCCTATGGGTTCAGAGAGATCTATAGCGTTCACGTAAAGGAGATTGGATAACCACCAAGGTAAATGTAGTCAAACTGAAAAAGAATGTTTACCTATTATTTTTGGCATAAAATGTTCTCACCAGTTCTTGTTTGGAAAAAGCTTTACATTTTTAGCTAAACATAAACCTTTGCTAAGCATTTTTAATCCTGCAAAAGCATTTCGAGCAATGATAGGTGATAAATTGCAATGATGGGCAACAATTTCGATGTCATATCCGTTCAAAATAAATCATAGAACTATAGATTGAG
Source organism: Glossina pallidipes (assembly GCA_000688715.1). NCBI lineage: Eukaryota > Metazoa > Arthropoda > Insecta > Diptera > Glossinidae > Glossina > Glossina pallidipes. Next base: position 297,728 of record KK499965.1, read on the forward strand.
ACTGTGCTGCTTTTTTATCAAATTCGCCAATCGATTTCGATGAAGAGTTGGATAACAGAGTAGTTGTTTACAACAACATGTTAGATTATTTGTTTTTGATTCTAATTTAATTCGCAAACAGGCCACCGAAGATCCTATGTTACGTAAAATTCGATCTTTTGTAGAAAATGGATGGCCCGAAAAATGTGAAGCAATACGTTCCAATTTAAAACCTTTCTTTAATAGTAAATACGCCTTCGTTACACACATTTTTTATTATTACTATCTTGGTTGCACACTGATTTTATCCGAGTAGTTATTCTTGCAACGTTGGAAAGTAAACTCTTGTCTTGAAGCAGTCAGTCAGACAACGTGTGTGGTGGTTAAACATTAATGATAACATACGCCGTTCGCTATATAATATGATGTGGGTCGTTTGCGTCGATGCCTGTTCCCAAGTTCCTTAAGTGACTGAAATGCCCACCACAACAACAGATGACAATATTAATGCCATATCTTCAATTTTGCTATTGAGATCATCCTTAATCATTTTGCTTAAAATGGGATAGCCGAACGTTTTGTAAGATGATTTAAATTCAATGTTTGAAGGCATACTGAAAATAGATTTTCAACGAGAGATGCTGTATCCAAACACATTTATACTGATCGTTTCATGCCTAATGCCGAAGGTAGATCTATAGTCGAATTACTTCATGGACGACCCTGTAGAATCCTACGGCCTCAGATACTTGAAGAACCGAATAAAACACGGCTCGTTTCAAAAAATTATTTACATAACTGCCAGGTCAACGATATTGTATATACCTAAAATTTTGGAACAGGCAGAAAGTGGATGCCTGGAAAAATAATACCTCAAATTGGTCGAGCCCTTTATCAAATGCAAATACCAAAAGATTCAATAAAACGACATATAAACCAACCTGAAACTGATTCCAGCAAAAAAAAAAACAAAAAGGATTCTGAATTCCACTCTTACTTGTTTAATGGGCTTTCACAAAGGAGAGAACGGCAATACCAAGTAAACCAAGAAGAATGTCAATCTGAAAGTGTCCAATGTAATGAAGACCAACTTGAAAGTGCCATCCACCGCAATAAAAGACAGAAACCTGAACTTTCTCGATATACATTTAGGATACTTTGATGAAATTTTTATTATAAATTATTAACATTATTTAAGAGGGAGAGTAGTGTCATATAAATTCACCGTGCTATACATTGAATTATTTTTTTTTGCTCTAATTATATATGTATCCACTACACCCTGTGATATACAGTAATAAGGGATAAAATAATGTAAACTATGCAATTATAAGCTTGAGAGAAAGGACGCATTTTCTTTCGACGTTATGGACTAACTAAAGTAACTAAATTTCAAAATAGTTTGTGAAAATTCCGTCCTTTTTTTACGCCATATTTATACAAAATGATAAATCATACGCAAAATTTCATTTTGGTCTTTCGCTTATTTGAAGCTGCAAATAAAGTGAACATTCAGATTACAAAATAAACATATAAAATCGATCGTTTCGGATAGATGTGACAAAAATTATGTTGAATTTTCTGTGCAAAAAATATGGGCTTTATCGTCATATACATATGAGACAACATTTGGCCGTTTTGGTTTTGTTAATTGCTTGAGGAGTTAATTTCATTTCGTTAAGCTTTTAACTTAACTAAAAATATACTGATAATTTATATATTATTAAAGCCGTGCAAACAATAAATCAACAATCATCAACTTTTCATCGACTTTGCTTGGAAGAACGTACAGCATCTTGGTCTTCAGTTTATCGCAAGCTAAATGCCTGAATTAAAAATTGCAAAATTCTCTAGGTCATATATAGGTTGGGCGGACTTTTCTGTCATTTTCACATTATTCATCGACAGCAACCATGAGTTAAGCAACACTGAAAAACTTCGTGCTAGTTTAAAGGGCGCTCCTTTGGATGCAATTTCGTCGTTGAAATCCATTGAGCATAAGGTCAAGGCCATTGATTTGTATAAAAAATGATTTAATAATAAATAAACATCTTGACTTTCAGACACAAAACAATCCAGTCACCAGCTTAAAACCCATATGCGTGCGCCACAATCTATGTGCTCAAAAGTTGAAGTTGCTGATGGATTTCTGCTGCGTTCAATTACTTTAAACCTTGGGCAATCACGAGCTAAGTGGGAAAAACCTCTGTCAATAGACAAGTTTGCATCATAGTCTGCAACGGAATTATTCCTAGAGAAGTGCCGCATATAAGAAAATATAGAAAGTTGTTGGGCAGACAATTTGCATTTGACATATAGCCAGCAAAAACGCTACATCGCGTGATCGGATCTTGGCATTTCATTATTAAATGTTCTCATTTTGGAAATTTAAATCCATCACAACTCCATAAGAAGGCCAAAAGATTGAAATTGCGCGTCAATTGCTTCAGAAAGGCGCGCACAATGAAAAATTGAAAATATGATCATTTCGCAGCAAAGCACCATTTATTATTCCTCTTCCATAATACTGTCGCCCAATCCACTGCAATTTTGTCTAAATCTACAGACCAGCCTGCTACTTCTGCAACAACAGAAATTTTCAAATATGTTATTAGCTGCAGCAACAATCATAAAAAAGATAGCAAAACAAGGTTTTTTTGTTGATGACTTAATTTCTAGCGGTAGTTCAATTGATCAAGCCATTAAAATATGAGAGGACATTATGTCCTTCCCGCTTCGTAACTAAAAAATGCTGTTCAACCAACCACCACCCCATAGGTATCTACCATGCCTCTTCTTCACGACCACCTCGATGTAATTATTGCCATAATTAGAAGGGCCATAATAGTTATGCATATTTTGTGAGAAGAATAACAGTGATGAGATGAAAGCTTATCCCAACCGTTGCATTCAGTATGAGTGATTTCATTTCGAAATTTTGCATCGTGCATAGGCTGATTCTCCCGCGCTTCGTGTCGATATTACAAACATCAACAACATTACAGCGTATGACTAATGTATATGCTGATCCAAATTAAACGGTGTCATCAAAATCTCATCTTCGACATCAAGGATATCAACGTCGATAACTCACACAGTTCGAAGTTCGAATTATCAGAAATACTGCAATTATCAAAGCTTCTAAGCAGCTTCATCGGTTTATTTCTCGAAGTCGGGTTTAATGATCATTTTATTATAAGTGCGAGCAATCACACACGTTTAACATATTTGTAGCTAACAAGATATTTCTTACCAATAAAATGGCCTGATGTTACGTTTAAACTATTTGAATTTGGCGGACATTCTTTCGGGAAGTGCATCTTCGGAAGAACTTCTATATTCAAATATTTGGAAAAATGATCCAGACTTTCAAAGAAACGACTTTTTTTAATAACCAAAAAATCTAAGTTAAATAAGATTTGCCGGAAACATACCGTACCGTCTTGGCCACCCCATTATATAACTAGTCAGACAACTGCAAGTACCGTAACTTCTTGAAAAACGGAAGTGCATGTTTGAATAAAACTTGCTATAGATCAAGTGGTCAAAGCTGGTCCCCTTACGTCGTTTGGATTGAAAACGGGTACGTATGTATTGCGTTGAAACAAAGAACACATACATTTCGTAGGGAAACAATTCAATTCCAGTAGGATGGGTCCTATGGCGTATGCTATTTTTAAATAACATACGAAATCTGCCAATCAATTGAGCCTATTCCTTTGTTATCTTTCCAGAACGTCTGGGCGGGATTTTATGTAACGCAGAATTGTCTCCCTATCTGAACCTTCTTTCGGTTTTGTGTTGTGTTATAAAAAAAACAAAACCATTTACTTAAACAAAAAAAAAAGTTCGGAAAATGTTGAAAGGATTGTAGGCTGTAAATGGATGGACGCACGCGTCATTAATAAGCTAACTAGAGAAATGGCGGGTTTCAAATTTTATCCCGCAGACGCTCCACAAACGGGTACGCCAAAAATATACACGTAATATAACCTTTTAAGGAGAAATGGATGCAAGAAACTTACTTACTGGATGGGATGATTTTATGCCCATGGCCACTCTATACTTATGATCTACATCGGCCCATGATTTTACATGGGAGACCCAAGGGTAGATTCCGACAACCCCTCTAATCTATTCTCCTCTCATAAATGAAATTTAAGTTAACACATCTTTTTTTACGAATTAATAAAACGAATATCATTACATTTAATTTTTAAATTTGAAATTTAAATTTGATATTTCAGCACAATGAACAAGAATGTTTTTTTGTTTATTTTTTTTTTTTTATGGATTTCTTGTTTTCTTTTATAGTTTTGTTCAAAGCAATTTTGCAATCCACTTAATTTTTATCCACAGGTTTCCACATTTCCGTTTCGTTCGTCAGGAAACAATTACAACACTTACAACGATGGCAACATTAACGGTGGTCACGGCGATGACCGATATAATAAAAAAGAAAATGGCTATCTTTATTTAGAGATGGTTACAAATGTACAATACCACGATAATCAATGTACATAAAAGAATAACAACAAAGACTTTGATCGCGCGATTTGCTTGCGCTTATGATTATATATATCTATCAGCATTAAACGTTTGTACGAAAAATAAGGGTTAAAAAATTTGGTTTATGGATGTTGATTTTTGATAGTTTTCAGTATAATTCGTATATTTTTAAAAATAAGGGTTGAAGAAAAAAAAAAGAAGGTATTTCAATAAAGAAGTTCACTAAATGCACCTTCACATGGATTTTAATTTGATCGTATTTGAATTATTTCCTTTTCCTTCCTTGCAATATTGGCAAATTAACACTAATTATTAAAATTCACAAGCAAAAGTTTTGTCTTAAAAGCAATTTAAAAAAAAAATTTCTTTTTCTTTTGTCACTAATATGTGTATTTAACAAACCTTCACTTACTTTTCTGTACTTCACTCTCTTTTCTGTACCAATCAAATTTACCAATTTCGACGTATTTTTCGCCCAATTTTATACCGTATCTGCTTTTACTTCTTTTTTCGACTAAACCCCCACCCCTTCTCTCTTTTAGCCCTATATCATTCTTCTTTTTCTTTCTTTCTTTTTTCTTTTATCGCAGGCTTAACAATCGTACAGGCATAAGAACTATTTTTCCAGCCTGTTACTCATCGTCGTCGAATTGCACAACGCAACGTCCTCCAATGATGCAGAGTTGTGTTTGTAACAAGTGTTACAACACAAAAATCAAATGTTACAAATTTGCTAAATTATATTTATTTGTCAGGCCTGAGACGAGAGTTCAACGTATGGAAGACGATGTAAACGAACACAAACGAAGCCACGGCTTCAACTTTTATATCCAGACCTAAAAAAACTTGATTCAAAATTATGTTGCCTTATCAATTTGGAATTGTTATTCAACAGTGGTGATAGTTATTTAAATTTTCCTTTTGCTACTGAAATACTATTTTAGTTGTCTACAATCCAAGTTTGTTACACCTTTTGTGCTGTTATAGTTTATAATAGTAATCATTTTTGTTGTCATACAAATGATGAAAAGGTGTTACCGCTAGTCTAATCTATCCCAACTCAAAAAGAAAATTTTTGGAAAAAAGAAGTGGGAAAAGAAGCAATAATAGAAAATTAATGTCCCACAAATATTAATATCCTAAATAACAATAACTCTTTTGCTGGTACCTTTTTGAAAAGAAAAATACGATGAAAATGTTTTCTAATTCCGCTTACATATCTGGAAAAAAATTTCACTGTTGCTGTTTTTATTTTCAATTTCTTTTTCATTCATTTATGTGTGATCCTCATTTCTCTTCATTTGACATGAACCCTTGCATTTAAGCGATAAAAAGTATTCTTCGAGTGACAATGAGCAAAACGAGAATGATATTAAATGAGCCAAAATGAAATTGAAAACAAAAATATCGATAGTGAAATGTTGGTTCGGGAGCTAAAATTAATATTACATTTTTTTACTTACGATAAAATTTTCGGCAATTTTCTTGTCGGCACTGATGTAACCACTTGCCCCCACACTAATGTACCAATTCCGAAAAAAATACACCAGAGCCACTGATCAATTGACAGTGCTTTCGTTGAAAATGCCATTTTTCCATATTGAATAATGATAACCTTAAATCATCAAGATAGATTGTAATGGGACATGTTGTGTATGATACACATACAGCAGTTTACTTACTTGAGAAATCATTGTAAATATCCAGATCGTATAAAAGATTGGGTTTGTAAAAAGCCCTTCTACCACATTACGTTGGCCGTGTATTTTACGTGCATTAATTTCATTAAACAAAGTCATCATGACAAAAGTGTTAAAAATGATTGTAAAATGTTCGGTTGGACCAGCTCCTAGTTCCTGGCCACGTCCAGATTCAATATCCAATAGCCAGTCACCTGAGGTATAAAAGAACACTCTCGTAACATCTCATGAAACTAAATTTCCATATAGATATTTACCAATAAATAAAAGACCAAATATAATAATCAGTTGATAAAATGCTTGCCCTAGAATATTTTTCATCATTGTGCGTGATATTAAGGGTTTCGTACGACCATAGGGTTTACGTAGTAGAAGATCAGGGGTTGGAAGCTCAGTAGCTAACGCCAAAGAAGCGAGTGTATCCATGATGAGATTCACCCAAAGCATTTGAACAGCCTTTTTGATAAATTATATAAACAATTAGCTTACCTTAATACTGTTGTAGGATATGACACTTACTTTCAACGGAGAATCTTGAACAGCGCATGCGCCTATGAACGCTACTATTACAGCAACTACATTAACAGTCAGCTGAAATTGCAGAAATTTGGCAATAGAATCGTAAACATTTCGCCCCCATAAGACCGCCTTCACGATACTACTAAAATTATCGTCAGTTAATATAATGTCAGATGCTTCTTTTGCAACGTCGGTTCCTGCAATGCCCATTGCGAACCCAACGTCGGCTTTTTTTAAAGCCGGTCCATCATTTGTTCCGTCCCCTGTTACAGCGACAACTTCGCGGTTTTCACTAACTGAACTATCAATAATTCCTGCGGAGAAAAATATCTGAGAAGTGTAATATAAGCCTTTTAATAATTCTCTAATGTTACCTTTGACCAAGTTATACTTGTCCGTTGGCGATGACCTAGCTAACACGCGCAATTTTGGCCATACCTTATCAATCAAGTGCTGTTGGATCTATAAAACACAATATAATTTCTTAAATATTAATATTTCCAATCTACATGTTTTTGGGTACGCTTACATCGCCGTTGCTATCGCGTATTCGTCTGTTGAACTCTTTACCTTCTAATATAAGGAAATCTTCATTAGGTTTCAATATACCACATTTGCTAGCAATAGAACGCGCTGTGTTGATATTGTCGCCAGTCACCATACGAACTGTAATACCCGCACGCTGACATTTGCGAATAGCATCAGGTACCTCGGGGCGCACGGGATCTTCAATGCCTGTCAGGCAGATATTTGTTAAATAATTTGTAATTTGTTATCAAAGAGAATACATAACTACAGCTCTTTCATTTAACTTTGAAAAAATCATAAATGATAAATCTATTCTGATCTGTTTATTGGTATTAAAATAAAGATTTCTCTGTTTTTACGTCCAGCATAGAACGTTAGAAGTATATTAGTTTTGTCAAAGCGTTTGCAACGCTTAGACAGAAATATTAGATGTTCTGTGAATTATGTATATTTTAGATAAACTGCAAGTTCTAAATCAATGGATGTGTGGAGTAATCATTCTCCCAGTTGCAAGAATTAAGAAATTGGCTTCAAATTCTATAGAAACATTGGGGGCTTATGCATATAGGTTGGTATTGAAAATGGGCGAAAGGCTCTTCCATAATAGTTAGTTCTTGGAAATAAAGCATTCGACTACGATCGAATGGAATTTTCTTACTTGCTGCTGTAGTTTGAATGCATTAAGAACTTGAACATTTGTTTTGCCTTCCCTAATGGAAAGATACACATTAGACAGCAGTTTCCCCTCATTTAAAGGGAGAAATCACTGTAAATTTTTCAGATTAATGTGTCTTTTTTCCATGACGTAATAAATTTTTTGAACGCTTTAGCAAACGTTGGAAAAAATGCATTCTCTAAAAGAAAAGTTTTTCTTAAAAGTTCAAACGCCTCTAAAAGAGTGCCTGTGTCATATATATGTCTGTTGTGAAAGTTATAATCTATTGATGTGTTACGTATTGATTGCTAAATTGTCGAGTACATTGTCTAAATATGCTAATTTTTAAAATATTTCTAAAAAAAATATTTTAATATAGCTTCATTGAATGGAGACTAAGGGCGACTCGAAACGATTCAATGTCTCTGTCAAAAAATGAAAAGTTTGAGAGGAAATTTATGTAGTTAATTACGAATTCGGCTACACAATTATAAGTCCTCTTGTCGTGCTATTGTGTAACATGTGAAGTGTAATACGTCTGACTGTCCTTAGCAGATGACACTGAAAAAGAATATTTGAACAGATTGCATAGTAATAGTAAAAATTAATAGAGAATTTATAGTATTACGAAAATTACGCATTTTAATTAATAATAACACACGAGAACCAGCTGCTTTTCTAGAAAACAAAATTTCTTAGAATAGAATGCACACATAAAACTGCAACAATTTCCATTCTATTAATTTAAATTGTTTAAAAGAACCTTTAAAAAGAGGTAGGAAAGGGGTTTTTGATAAGTTTGTTTAAACAGCATGCTTTCAGAATTGATTGCTTTTTTGACTTAAGATAAAGTTATAAGCAAAAAATATACTTTAATCCCATAAAAAACACAAACAGTGTATATACAGCGAAAACATTACTGAAAGATTCGAAAAAAAATTCGAGAATTTAGTTAACGGTAGTTAGTTTTTGTGCTTGTGCGTACATTTAAATAATAATTCATTAATTAAAGTGAGTGAATCCTTTCCCTAAAATGCCACAAAACCACAAATCAACTTCTCAGGAGATTAGAAATTTGACTACAATGTTAAGAAGGAAAGAAAAATCGTACGGAGAAATAGCAACAGCAATTTTAATTAGTCGTGCTATAGTTCAAACTATTATAAAAAAAAAAATAAGCACCGTTCAGGCTAACCAAGCGATCTTACAGAATGTGGAAAACGAAATATTGTCAGAAATGTAACAAATGAATTCAAAACCATTATAAACATCCAATGATTTTCATAGCCATATTTCAAGAAAAAAACCATGTATAAGCGAAGTTAATATGATAAAACGCCTCGAGTTGCAAAACTGTTTAATAAAAAAATGTTTAATATATTCGTATACGATGGTAAACAAAGAGAAGAGCTAATATAGCGATGGCAATCCAAAATTTATTATCAAATGTAAAGCATGATGAAGAATTTGTCATGAGGACGCATTTCTACGAATGGCTACGAAAATTATGGTCAAAATTGGCTTTAAAATCAACGCTAAAAGGAAGATTAAAGGCTTATCTAAGAATTGATGTAAAAGAAGCACTTTAAAACTAATTAAAAATTTATAGTCAAAATCAACTAAAACTTATATAAAAATTATATAAAAAAATAAGGTTAAAAACTTGCTAAGAACTAGTGAAAAAAATTATTGTTAAAAATATGCTAACCTGATAATAAAATTTGCATCCAGAATGCATATAAAACTTATATTATAACACATGGTCACAAAGAGCTTATTGCAACATCTGAACGACATGCTTTTTTTTTATGTAAATCTATACTATTGTGGTAATAATAAAAATACCTATTGCAGTGAAAAAATTTGCAGAGTTATTTGTATTGGCGACAACAGGCAATGATGTGTGCATATGGTAATGTTCGATTGCCAACAATTTGTGATTCGTACTGCATGTAATGTATCACTAAGCCTTACGTAAAAAGTTTGTTAAGAAGATGAGTGCGTCTATTTATATCTACATATATTTAAATTTTTTTTTGTCTTACTTCTTATGTCTTGTTAGAGGGCAAGTGCAATGGATTCGTTATAGCAAATTAGAAGGTGTAATGTGAAAAGGAGAAATATGAGTATAATAGGAGACTCGATACTAATTTAACGGACAGATAGATACAGAAAGGGATTAACGAACATGTTACAGAACATGAACCGAAAATAGACGATGATTGAAACACGTACAAAAAATAGATTACAAATCAAGAAGCGAATATGAAAATACAAAAACCCAATAACATATTAGTTAATCGAACCTAATTTTTTTGTACTTTTAGTTTGGATGGTTACTGAGTTAGTCTGGGGCAAACAAAAAACTCATATAAGCTCTACCTAGCATCAGAACAGATTTTTGTCATTATATCCGCTGTGAGACAAATGTAATGAGCAATAATCTTCATTTTGCTTTTGAAAACGCAGATGTTTTATTTTACGTGGCACTGTAGGCGTGTTCTTCGACTGATTTAACTCATTTTTAAAAGCAGTTACTTTCTGCAGTTAACTGCAATTTTGCGACCAGGAAAACGTCTGCCATAGACATTGTAGAGAGGTATAGAGGAAATGCTTAAATCATTTCAGAATTTAATGCTGATAATAAATTCATGCATTTTATGATATCGTAGGACGACTCATAAAATATAGATGAAAATTTTAGTTTATTTTACATAATAGACGTGCCGTTGGAGCGATTTGGCTCATTTGCAACACCCACCCGTTCGTGTGAACTTCCAATTTTGCTGCGAAATTTAAAGCCAATATTCCTCATTCTTTGGCAGCGCATATGACAATGATGAAATACTGTGAAAAGAAATGTATTAAGTTTAAGCAAGAAATGTTTACATGTTTAAAGATGTTTAACTTGTTTGCGTAGTCCAAACAAAAAATAATATTTTTCAGCTCATTATTTATTTTAATAAATTGAGCTTTGGGTGATATTTATTTTTAGAACCTAAGCGTTCAATACTTTGTCTCTTTCAATAAAACCTATGTAATTATGAATTGATCAATTTCTGCTCTTGAATAATATACCTAACGCGATAAGATGCGCAGCAAAATTAATTTATGAAGTTTGACTGAAAGTGAACACGAAGAAATTGATTAATTTTGGAAACGAGTGCTGCAGGAAAAAGACACTTGAAGATCGCGGGTTTATTAAAACTATATAGTTATGTACAGAACGTCGGAGTGCAAACAAAGAATGCACGAGCGGATCATAATGCTGGCAGCCTACACTTTTAGAGCCGTTATTTTGACAGTGGGGAAATAATATCTGTTGTATGGTGAACTATCTACTTTGCGTTTAGGTAAGGGGATACTTTTTGTATTGGATTACAATGGTTTGCCCTCTCATATTTTCGCAATTAGGCTCGGCTGCCAAAGTTAACGAACAAATCTGATATAAAAGCGACGAGGATGTGAACAATATTTCAAGATTGCAATTATTCATGGTGTACTTTCATTATCATTAATGTTATTATAATTATTATTTATTATACAACTCAACCATATGAATTAAGTAGGCAGGGACTACGGAGACTATTAGGTTCGGAAGCAATCGAAGAGTATCCTCGCCCCTAATTTGGAACGTAATTAAAGACCACAGTTTTGTAAAATTCCAAAAGCCTAATAAGTAAGAATCGCGACTACTAAAACAGTGTCCACGGATTCAAATCTCAAGTGCGGTAGAGTTTACTTTCGTTGTAGTTAAAGTAAGTACTCAATAGGTAACGGCATAACACTCATCGATTAAGCAGAGCGACCTGCTAAGAATCTAACAATAAAATAGTAGATAACTTCTGCAATTAGCGTTCGTGTGCCAAACAATTGTGTGTTCGTGTGCCGAACAATGTGTGCTAAGACAATTAAGGTCTTATACAGAAATCATTATTATGCAGGATAATTTATAAAAAAATGAGTACAAAATAGCTATATATATGTATGTGCATTTAAATAATTGTTAGTTTTTTGCAATTAAAAAGTAGGTATTTGCATTAATTGTTATGATATAAAAGAATATTAATTATTATAAAGTATTTGCAAAAATGGTAACATGATGGAAAAAAAATTAAATATTAAATATTAAAATTAATTTTGGAATCAAAAAATTTAATTTTTAATAATTTAAATTTTTTTTATATTACGTGAGAGTTCTCCACGTTGTGCAAACACTGACAGAAGAAAAAAGAAAAGACTGGCACCTCTAGGGATATCAAAAGAAAAAAAGAAACGACATTCGATTTTCGAAACTAACACCCGAGCTTTAAAAAAAAACACGGTTGGGTGCAAACAAAAAGAAAAAACGATGGCATTGTACGCAAATTTGGAGTTGATATCTTGTATTGACGCATTTAAATAGACAAAATAAATAAGAAAAAAAAGAAACGGCAGTGCGAAGTGCATAATTTTGAATTGATGACTCATATTAGTACATTGAAATAAATAAATTAACTTTAATAAAACTGCTGGCTGTGTACTCCACGAGCAAGACTGGAATTGAACAGCAGCCATTAAAAAGGACATAAATAAAATAAGAAATAAAGCGAAATTATTGACACATTATCTAACCTATATATACTATATACGTTCAGTTTCCTAATATAAATAATAATTATGATACCGTTAATATTTAAATAAAAGCATATATAGTAGATCATGTATAATTTTCGTTTTAATTTTTATTTTTCATTGCTACTTTATTAGCCCTAATTAGCCGTGGCAGTGCGCTTTCTTGACAATTGGAATAAAACGTTATTATAAATATTGTCAAGAACAGTCGCAGGCGTATTCGTTTCACTCATTTATCATGCATATATAAAAATGATGCTGATTTATGTGATCATAATAATAAATTATTATACATAATAAATTATATATGCTGTATTAGTTTTCAAAGCTATTTCTACTCTTTGAAGTAATAACAATATTGCTTTTCAAAATACAAAAGCTGATTTCGCGTTTTAAACTCCTCTTTCTGCTTTTCGGTTGAATTGTCTCAAAGTATCCGGCTATCGTGCTTTATTCCTTTACTATTTTGATTTACAGCATTCATCTTTTGCATGGTTTCCTCGAATAATTTTATATACAACAAATTTCTATATATATCTATATATATACATATATATATATGTGATCATACAGTTACTATTGCCTTTACTCACTTCTATTTTATTCCTGTTCATATTGCTTTCAAAAATTTGTCTTTTTTTTTTAAATAATTCTTCACAAATATATATGTGTATATGTACATGTATAAATAGAATTAATGTTGACTAATCCTCGTCGAAAAATTTCTTTTCACTTTTTTTTCCTTTTACAGAAATTTTCAGTTAGCTCAGTCCAAAAGTTTCCTATTTTCCCCGATAACCATTTGTTTTGCTACACATTGTATGTGGCGTGGCCATATGCAAAATCAGACACCAGGTGTTTCGCTAACATTTTATAACGTCAGACACAGTATGATGTGCCAAGCCAAATGAGGGCAGGTTTGCAAAAATTTGAAGGGCTGGCAGCTTGAACGAATACAACAGACCTTTAGGTCGCGATACTGATCACCCATGTGTAACCATACAACACCACACTACAAAATTAACACAAATCCTTTACAAGAACAAACACATACTTCATTTATTTGCGCGTTTGATTTATTTTGCGTTATTTGGTATCTTTTATTACCTGAATATAACTCTTTCCTACTACTATATTATAAAAACAAGCCAAGTCCCAGAAAGCAAATATCATAAGAAAAAAGTGTAGTATGCAGTAAAATAATATCAAAGTTGCAATCGCTAACAAGCTAATTGATTGAGCAAAATTGTAACAGCAATTAACAAAATTTTTGAATTACTGAAATGGCAAGCAGCATGTGTTTCATCAAGTTAATTAGGTATGTTTTGTCAAGCAAAGTTCTGCCTCATTTTAAATGGTGAAGGTTATATTGCCTTAAAAATTCCTTATTGAAGGCATCTTAACCAACCAACTAATATTTACTGTGGCATGTAGTTTTTAAAATAGGAACATGTATAGGATTTCTGTCTCTCCTTTTCCAATTTGTACTTGTACGTACCTACTACACACAGGCAAGTTAAATTGCTTATAATATTTTCCTCGTCGTCAAAATTGGGATCATTCTCAATGTGAACTTCATTTACTGCAGCTTTTGATGGAACAAAATCCCGATAGGCAATACAAATTGTACGCAAGCCATCACAAGCCATAGGTTCAATAACTTCACGTATGAGACGCTCCTGCATATCACGTGTAAACTTTTCTAAGACACCATCATGACCGTAAATAAATGCACATCTATGGGAAAAAAAGTGGGAAGGTGAAAACGCAATATTCAGTTCAACTTACTTTTTCAATATAATTTCCGAAGCACCCTTACTATAAAGTCTGAAACCTCCATTTGGTCTAGGTATAACAGTTCCCATACTTTTTCTAACAGAATTAAAGGTATAAACACGGGTAAATTTATCCTCAGTTATCTCATCCCTTATCGTTTGATATTTCACACCCAAACCCTGAACGAAGCCAAGTAAAGCACATTCGGTTTTGTTACCAACCTGGATCGGTAAATCACCAGGGTTTTGCCCAGGCTACATTGCGAAAAAGGATATTATTTTATTTGTTTATTAAAAAAATAACGTTATTACTTTATTGAGTTAGTTAGATATGAAATGTGCTATGTTGTAAAAAAAGCTTACCAGAATGTTTGATGTGTATGCTGAATTCACACTTATGCCCTGGGCGATAAGTGTGCCCACATGGCTCGGTATATCATTTAAAGTTGGCAGGACTTTACAGAGTTTTTCACAAATGTACGATTGCACGACAGTCATACGATTTGTAGTAAGAGTTCCAGTCTTATCAGAGCAAATGGCAGTGGCATTTCCCATTGTCTCACATGCGTCCAAGTGACGTACCAAATTATTATCTTTCATCATCTTCTTAACTGAATAAGCCAGAGAAAGAGTGACAGCCAAGGGAAGACCTTCCGGCACCGCAACTACCAAGACGGTTACACCTATAATTAGATGCTTCACCAAATTATTGGCGTATGTATTCTTCCAAGGTTTTTCTTCGATAACAAAAGTCTTTATGCAAAATTGAATAACTAATATAATAACCGTTAATACAGCGATTGTTGAACCGGCATAGCCAATTTGTATTGCGAGCTTTGTGAGCTTTGCTTGTAATACAGACTTTTCTTTCTTGTGGCTTGTTTCGGCAGCTACACCTGATGATTGTTGAACGTGGTTACCATCCGAATCCGACTTAACAATATCCGATGTCTGCATCTTGCAAGGTGTTCTGTCATCGTCTCCTGCATTGGAATTCACAAGCATAAAAAGAAGATACGTTAAAAAAAAGCGATTACGAATACTTTAATTATTGTTCCTGAACCCAATTTCCCATATTTTCATAGTCGTCCATAAGGTATGTCGTTATTTTTCTTCAAATGCTTTAACTGCTTACGGAAGCTGTTTTTCCCTCCGTCACACCTAACACCAATGCAAGAGATTTGCTACCTATGTAATTTGTCTGAGAACAGTCGGACAATATTATCAAAAAAAGTAAAATATTTCTGCGGCTAGATTTTCAATTAATTTAACTATATCGATCCGCCCACATGTTGCTGGAACATACGAAATATTTTCAATGCAATGGCCAGGAAGAAATATTAAAAAATTTAAGGCATTTTTATTCAATTAGTTGTTGTATAACTTCCGCATTCATAACAAAATATAAAGATTGTATTTCCTGTTTTTCTAGCAGTACAGTAATAGAGAAATTACCACCCACACATGTTAACAAAGCAAAAGAAGATCCTCTCAATCTATGCTACACAGTATTTTTCAAGCACTGATGTAAGTCTAGAAATTATGCGCCTCATAAACATATGTAAAATTATATTACGTCATTAATTATATAATCACCTGTTAAACTTTTGGTCTTTTTCGCCTTTTTAGCTTCTACACACATTCATTGATTCATAAGTGGAGTTTTGTATTTGTTTTGATTGATTGGTGATGTTGTAGGTGATGATACAGTTTTTAAGTAATTTTAGGTATTTTGTTGGTACACGTAGTTGTAGTTATATGTTAGAAAATGTAATGTAATTGGTAGGTGGCCGTCGATTATATTACGTACATGCAACACGTACCATAACAAAAAAGACGTAATATGAAAACAAAAAAAAAAAGAAAAGGGAAATTTATAAATGCCGGGCTTAAAAGAAAATGCATATTGCACATACAATACTGACTTTATTTTTTCTACACATTTTTTAATTAATGATCAATTAAAAAATTTTAAAGAGAGAGATAGGAGAAATTGTGAAAAACACCATATTATAAGTATTAATTTTTATTTGCAATATTTGTCTAAAAAGAAAAAACGTATATTTTACTCTATTACGTCGTTCTTCTTATTTCCATTACAACCGTTAAAAGTTAAAAGTTTACCACATCAACTCTTTCGTTTGCTCTTTTTAGGGGAGTTTTGCTGTGTTCGTCTATCAATCTCCAACCAGGTGCAACCATCGCCTCTTTTTAGACTGTTCACAATGCAATAGACATAACAAGTAAGAACTTTGTACATGCATTTTAATTTTATTAGTGAATTCTAAAAATTGCCGTGATCGATAAACAAACACACAACAATTATTGACTTGAAACGTAATACAAATATATTGTGGAGATATGGACATATTGACTGCAAAAAATCATCTTGTTTCGCTAAATAACATGTTCACTATTAAACCGGTTAAGAAAGTTGTATTCGCCTTGCGGCGAATTTTGATGCTCGTCAAAACTAATGTTTTGTAATATTCGAACATATTCCAATAAAATTGAGCATATTGTTTAGTTGATCGAGACGATTTTTACATTGCTCTTTAAATTTTTCTTAAAAAATATTTACACCGCAATAGATATCAGCAAGGTGATAGCTGTAAGTTATATTTTTTGTCTATTGTGGACGTGCTTTTTGTACCAACTAAGCCCTATCCGGGCTGCAATCTTTGATTGTTTTCATAAATATACTTTCAGACCAATATTTGCTTTTAACCATAAGTCATAGTTTTTCGCTTCTTGTGAGCACAATTGTGAGAGAATTACGCAAACTTGGCTCCAGTCAACAACTAGGGAGCTTATGTAGTAAAATTTCAACACCCTTTCTGTTTTTTTGGCCACGACAAGAATAACACAATCGAAGGGAAAATAGCTGTACATACTTACAGCATGTTACAAACGGAAGAACAACACTAATAGGTTGGAGGGAATGTTCTGTCGTAGTTTAAATAGGCAGGTAATTTTTCTTGTAAACAAAAAAAAACATCTTACTAGTGAGTCATTCGGATTTTTGTTTTGTTTTTTACCTGTTGCGTAATATAAAAGGAGTCTTTTTATGTCGTTTATCATTTACTTGTGATATTTAAAGTGAAAAACATGTCAGTAGATAAAGCGCATTTACGACAATGCGTTTTGAATGAATTCCAAAAAGGAAGCATGTGAAAATTTATGTGCGGTATTTGGAAAAGATATTGTTCGTACTTGTCAAAGGTGATTTAGCAAATTTCGTTCCAGGGATCTGAGCCTCCAAGAAAGTGATCGTTCTGGACGACCATCCAAGATCGATAATGATGTTTTGCGAGCCCTGTTGGAAAATAATATACATTTAACAAGTCGAGAAATTGCAGAAGAGTTAGGCATTTATCATACAACTGTTGAAGATTACGTTAAATCTCTTGGATTTGTGTTAAACCGAAGTGTTTGAGTTCCATATGAATTAACGGAAAAGAATTTGTTTGATCGGGTAAGAATGTGTTCATCACATCTGATTAGACACAATGTGGAGCCGTTTTTGGACAAGCCGGTTACTGGAGATGAAAAGTGGATTTTTTACGAGAATATTGAGAGAAAAAATCTTACTGCAAACCAGAAACATCATCAGCAACAGTTCCAAAACCAAATATCCACCAACGAAAAGTACTGCTTTGGTTGTGGTGGGACAGGAAAGGTCCAGTGTACTACGAGTTGCTGAAACAGGGAAAAACCATTAAGGCGGATTGGTACTACAATCAGCTGGATAAATTGAATGCAGCTATCAAAGAAAAAAGGGCTACATTAGCGTGTAGAAAAGGGATAGTGTTCCACCACAATAATGCTCGACCGCATACTGCAATGGTGACACAACAAAAACTGAATGCTTTAGGATGGGAAGTCCTTAGTCAGCCACCGTATTCACCTGACATTGCACCATCTGATTATTACCTGTTCAGATTACTGTAAAATTATCTAACGGGAAAAAAATTCAAGCCTTTTGAAAGTGTTTTTAAGGCAGTTGCTCACTATTTTAACTCCGAGGACGAAATCTTCTACAAAACAGGATTTCACAGGTTACCTAAAAGATGGCTATAGATTGTAACAAATAACGGAGCATATATAATTGATTAATATTAAACATGTATTTGTATAAATGAATTCAAATATTTTCTTTAAAATACGACAGAACTTTCCCTCCAATCTAATAGTTTATCGCTTTTTTGGTGACGGAGTGGAGAAATAAGGGTGATGTTGCACAAAATTTACATTCGACTTTTCGGAGAAATCATAAATATTATACATTTTACTGATGGTTTGTATATAGCACACCGGTCTGAAGTTTCCGGAACACTTATATGCTGTGTGTAACAGATATCCATATTATTTTTAGGAAGCTGCAGTCTTCAAACATAAAAGAAAATCTTGAATATAGCGGAATAAACGCATAAGTTGCAGACTACTGTGAGAAAATTGTAGCAATTGAAGTTCTCATTGGTGCCCCATGCACCGTATCCTGTAAATCTGACTAATATGTTTGTAAATCCCAAGATTCATTTGGATTTGGATTTTCTCTACTGTGGTGATCACAATACTCAACTCTGCTTAGTTTTTAGTAATTGTAATAGATTTATATGTAATAGCAATAAGTAAGGTTGTCGAAAGGAATATATTTGTTTCGATGCCCTTAGAAAAGCCAATATACAAGACATTAAAAAAGAAGGAAATAAAAATGTAATAAGATAAATTAAATAAAGGATTGCTTTAAAGGATAAAATTTTTCTCTGTCAAAAAAAAACATTTAAAAAGAAAAATATAGTTTCAAGATTTCAATAAAAAATCAATGCAGATAATTTTATGATAAATATCAAGCGCCGTAATCAAGACGCTCTTCGTCTTGTTAAACGATTTTTTGGAATATTGTTAATTGGTGTGAATAATTTTACGATAAATATCAAGCGCCATAATCAAGACGCTCTTTGTGCTCTTATGGGATTTTTTTGAATATTGTTAACTATAAAATTTAAAAAAAAAAGAAAAAATTACTTTAAAATAAAAAGTTAATAAAAGGAACAACACTACCTCCCATTGCGGAATCTGCGCACTCCGACTCTATTGCAAGTTTTCTTAATTTGGCTGTTTTTTACCTCTGACTCTACTCGACTCAATCTGCGAAATGTGGTTTGGCCACAAGGTCAGACTCAACCTCTCTCGAAAATGGGGACATTAAAATCCCCAGGACCAGAGATTACGCCCGTACTAGAAGTGAGTATTCTTTGTTTATTCAATCCAGAAATAAATTCTTACCAATAAACGAACTCGGCCGAAATTTATACCATGACTTCCCTAACTTAGAGATTTTTTTCGTGCATCTAATTCAAAAACCGGTCCTTCCCACAAAAAAATTGCAAAGTCCAAAAAAGATGCAGCGGATCGTTTGAAGCCTCAAATTTACACCTTCTCTCGAAATTCAAACAATAATTTTTCCCTTAATTGTCTCCATTGACGTTACAGTCAACAATCAAACGATCCAATATTGAGACCGCTGTCTCAGTTCTAATTACAAAGGCGATAAACCCTGAAATCATCATCCCCCTTCCAATATAAAGTCTTTATATCCAGAGACCGTGGCACCCAACACAGACAATCTTTGTTCTTATCACGATGATTATTGATTCTACCAATCCCTTAAACCTATCTGAAGTCTCTGAACGTATTCAACAATTACATACATTGTGCCAAGCCCTCCTCTAAAACAAATGCTATTATTACTTGCGCCACGCGTCGATCCCGCGATCTCCATAAGAAAATTCTTAATCAACGACGTTCTTCTAGACTTCTAAAAAATCATACCCTCTCTCAGGCTGGAAAAACGTAGACTGGAAACAATTTTGTGCAAATTTCAGTAGCGACATATGAATTTCAGGTCTTTAGCGTACTGTGAGAATTTCTAGAGATATCACTTCCTCTCGTTGTTCCATATACAAACAGCTCTTTAAAGAGTTCTATGAGCAGCTTTCTGGACCTTCTGGTCCTAGAATCTCCTTTGTATCACTTGATGAGGAACGTGATAATTTTTTCTCAACTGACATATCTCTTTCTGAACTCGATAAAGCCATTAGTTTCTCAAAAGACTCATTTCCGGGCTTAGATGGTATTCGTAACAATCAATGTTGAATATCGAAAGCAGATTAATTCTACTAAAAGAATATATCAATATTCGAATTGCCGGTTACATATCTTCATGTTTCAATCATTTATTAGCCCTAGTGCGAACCACAATAAAAATATAAACGCTAACAATGAACATACCAACGACAATGAGCAAGCTCGAGTCTTAACTCCGCTTGTCTATTATCTAACCGCTTCATCGGCCAGATTATCATGATTTCAGAAATTTCCTTCAAAGATACACTATGATTAAACCTTTACTTCACTGGCACAATTAGTAATCATGTCGCGTACGGCCCTCGACTTAATACAAAACCTTCCAACTACAATAATAGCTACACATACTTAAGGAACCGGTCAATTGAAAATTTCTTTTTAAGCAAGAAAGCTAAAAAACTAACTTGATTAAAGATTGAGAAACTCAGAAATTGGCGACTTGAAAAGCGTTACAATTTTAGCGCCCCCCGTCATTCATGCGGTTTCAAGTTAGACTTCAAACTATTAAAACAAATATTACTCTTTGTAAATTTCTTAAAACATTCAATACTTGAAGGCGTAGAATATAGGCAATGTTTCTGGAATGTTTAAGAGAGCAAACAATTTGTGGGAAGTCATCCATTGTTTCGAAGCTACTGTTAATGACACTATTTGCTATTCACCACAATACGTAACAAGTGATACTTGCGCAGATAATCTGGAAAGCGCTTTCGCGTAACAACGAATATTTGTGAAAGTTTCAATAAATTATCGATTGATATTTGCGAAATAAAACAACATATATACACTTATCAAAATAAATCCCGACAGAGAAGTGCCAGCGGATACCATTCTAAGCGACGTTCTAGGAAGGTGCAAGGTTGGGTTTGCACACATCACTTCCGCTTTAGCACTAAGGCCAAACGATGTGTCGCTCCTTTGTGTTCGATAAAGAAACCAATCTAAATTTTTTAATAGATGGCGGTGCAGAAATTTCGGCATTGCCAGTTTATTAAGAGATTACAAACCTTCTTGCGATGCAGTTTTAACAGCCGCCAACGATTCATTCATTCTCACGTTTATCAAAAAGCTCCTAATGTTAAACTTGGTCTACGCAGAGAATTTTTTTTCGCCTTTAGCCCAGCCAATTTATTCAAACCCATAATTGGCGTCGATTTCTTGGATAAATATGATTTATTAATCTACATGAAACGCAAATGTTTGATTTACCCACTCGCTAGTCTACAGGTGTAAGCTGGCCCTTCTATCTACAATATGCCGTTACCGAAACCATTTTCCGTGGAGAATAAATATTCTAGCCTCTTAAAGGAATTTCCTTCTGTACGAACGAGACTACAATAAACCTCTTTACACTTTACTGTTCGCGGAGTTCCAACAGAACGAGCATTACCTTTTTTTGGACATAGAAGATTCGTTACCAAAAAGGGAACATAACGATTGGCGACCATGCGGAGATTTCATATTTAATATTGTTATTTAATCAAAGCCTAGCGCCAAATTTCCATGGTTACCGAAGATATTCATAAAATCACGACCACCCTTTCGGCATATTTAAATTTGTTCGCATGCCTTTTGTCCTTCGCAATCCTGCTGAAATTTTTTAACGTTTTGTTAATGAAGTACTTTGTGGCAAAATTTCGTGTTTATGTACGTTGATGATGTTCTTATTATCATTTCGAACGAAGAAGAACGTAATGAACATTTAAGGACGCTTTTCAAAAAACTCTACGAGTGCGGGCTTACCATTAATCTAGAAAAATATACTTTCGGAGTATCGAATATAGATTTCTTGAGTCATGTATTCGAAAATGAGACTAAAATGTCTGCGAAGTGAATCAAAATTGTTAAAGAATTTGACCCTCCTCAGAAAGTTAAACATTTACAAAAGTTCATTGGAATGATAAATTATTATCACAAATACCCCATCAATAACCCATCAGAGCTCCTCTTCATAATATGATGAGTCAAGCTATTATACTGAAGCAGAAAATGTTAGATTGGAATGAGGTAGCAGAGTTAAAAGTTTTGATAATATCAAAGATAGGTTTACTGAACAAATTTTGTTAGGCTGTTTTAAAAGTGAAGGTAAACTCTCACTTATAGTTAATGCTTCATCTTTGGCGGTGCATTTCACCAATACTTTAAGGATGAAAATTCAAAGGGAATTAACCATTTTTGGATGTATTAAACAATTTCGAAATTTCTTGGAGGGACGGTACTTTCCGGCCTATACGGACCAAAAATCTCTTACTGTTATTTTTAAATCTAAAACCGAAAGAAATATTAGACAAACTGGGCACTTCGAATTTGTCACTCAATTCAAACAAAAGTAGGCATCCCAGGTAAAAACAATTTAGTAGTCGGTATTTTACCACGTTCTATTGAGGTTAACAGTATTAGTGACATAGACTTGAACTGGGATCTGATAGGGGAATAATTACATATCTCCTTTTACCTTTTCTGTTACTACCAATCAAAGTAATCAATTCATATTCGAAATTACAAATTCTCAGCGAATCATAAAATAGATATTTCAACTTACCATCCACAAGCAAAAGCAAAGATTGAACGTTTATGTAGCAGCTTAAGACCGCATATATAGTCCGGGATAGGGTAAATCGATTGTATTATGATTTATGAATTACGACTTGTATTATTAGACCTACACTCTTTTTCCAAGGAAAATTTGAATGCTCCTGTAGTTCTGCAACTTGTATGAGGCGAAAGAAATCGACTTCCTGGAGAGATTATAACACTCAGTTCCAATGTTTAAAATCAAAAGAATATTTCAAAGAGGTTTTCTCAAAAATCACGTATCGTCAGAATCCAGAAACAAATGTTTATACTCATAAAGACGTAGCTAACTGTAAATATGTCTACGTCCGTTGGATCAACAAACGCTCACTCTAGTGTCCATACGAAGAAGTTTACAAAGTCTCATTTATTTATTACCTGAGACTTTAGACGTACTTTTTCAATTTTACCATATTACTGACAACTTCAGTTTTCACTTCACTTCTGTTTATCCCGTACATTAATCTTTTTCCATCAACTATTAAGACATTCCTTATCTTAATATGTATTGATGACAATGAAACATTATTTTCAGCTCAATGTTACTCACGTCGCCATCATTCTGATTTGATGGCTTGTCACAATGTGCTAGTTCAACTCTATGATATTAAACCAAAGGAAATCTGAGAAGCTACCAATTTCAACACGAAATATATTCATAACTTGATACTTTATAAATTCACATAAGTTGTCGAATATAAACCCGTACCTTAATCTAGGCGTCCTGTTCGATCATTCACTTCACTTCAATTTATATATGGATCAATTCTTAAATAAAGCTACATCAGTGCTTTACAAAATGTTGGTCTAAGAAGTTGGTGTAGAAAATTTGACGACACACACGTAATAAAAAAACTGTTTCTGAACCTGGTACGATCTATCCTCGCATAATCCTCGCTTCCGTAGTCACGCTCCTATCATGTTCTATCAGTTGTGCCTTTATAAAAACAGTTTTCGCCTTATTTGCTAAGGAAATTAAGTTGGGATGCATTTATCCCACTGTCATCACACGAACATAAACTACCATTTATATCCATATATATTATTCATTGCAGAAATGAAGCTTTGTCCTAGGTATCTGCTTTATGGTAAATTTACCCCATGTAGATCCAATTATAAGGTATTTTACGCACTCAGTGTCCTTTCTAAAAATTTAAATAACATTTATAATCTAATTTCTCTACCAAGCTCAAGACTACACGCAGTTTAAGATCCTCCTTCCATCCGCATATATCAGTACATTTTTCATAAACATATATATATTCTAAATATAAGTATATTTTATATTCCATCTATATATAGTAGTATATTCTTTATATCGTAGCATAGCATTTTAGCATAGTTATTATTTACGTTATTTGAGATTTGACCGTAGTAGGCTTAAACTTGCCTGCACTGCCCAATGCTGTACCGCCGTACGGAAGGAAGTGGAGATACCACAATATCGGCTAAATTGCCGAATTAGTGTTAAACAGATCGTCTGTACTGTCCTACAACCATCAACAATAGGACATTTTAAGCTAGGATTGCTTTGTTATAATTAGGATCCGTTGAAGAAAGAATTGCATAGTCAAGGACAAACAGTAAGTACAATTTCAATTTTTCAATAATCGGAACGGAGGAAGATCTTAAACATTTAGAAGGAGGAAAATTGGCGTAAGCAAGGAAAACAATAAGTTGGGAAAATCACTTTTTCTATAATCATAATGGGGCGAAATAATAAGGTGCTTACAGTCAAAAAAAAAAATCTTTTGTTATCATTGTGTATGGAGAGGAATTTTCAATTTTGATATATCCTCAGTAACAAAAGCACCGACCGTTTCTGTTCGTTTTTCAAAAAAAAAAAAAAGGAAACGAAAAGTGAATGATCAAAATGATTTCTCCCCGGGATAAAATTTTGATAAATACAAATAAATAAATAATTTTTGTTCATATCCGTTCGGAAAATTTTAATTTGTATGTTAAATTCTCATAAAACATTGTACGTAGAGTGTAGGATAGGGACTTATATTGAAAGGACAGAATATGACGTCTCCGTAGTGAGTGTAGTCCGAATAGTGAAAATGAATTATCTGGCAAGGCCGTAATAATCTTGGGTTCGATTATTAGCTAAATTAAAGAGGGTAATGATAAAGGTGGTGTAACCCCAAACAAAACGGTTAATTGTGTGTTCTGTAAGTTTTAAACGTGAAGTCAAGGTAACCATCGAAGGCTCCGTGAATTCGACAATAGTTTCATCAAAAAAAAAATTTTTTAATGGGAAAAAGTTCTAGAATTTGTGCGACATTGAGATACAGTATAATAACAAGGGATATATCGAGACTAAAGGAAATAATCGATTTTAATTTTAGATATTACATGAAAATATCTTCATGCGATCAATTTTTGCGAATTGTTACTGCCGGCTTTTAGTGGCTTCAAAGTCAATTTTCTACCCTGTCCCATCAATTTTCGAGATTTTATCGCCGCAATCTACATTTTTCCCATTAATCAGACAATTTGAGTACCGTCAGGGTACCACTCGCGAAATTCATTTTTAAAATATAATTTTAATTACAGAGCTTAACACTATTTTACCGTTATATCCGTTTTCTTTTCAACATCCTTATAGTTTTATTAACAATATAATTGCACGCGTTCGGTGTGAGATATCTGTCCCTTTCAGTCCAACGATCCGAAAACCCATACTTTAATTACTTAAATTATTGTAATTTATATCTCAAAAACAATTGTAATTATAATTCAAAAGAAAAGTTTTAATAAAAATTATATCAAATTGCCACATATTTTGTTGTCTTCGATAGTTTAGGGTGTCTCTTACTTTACGGAAAATAAAAACGGTGGAAAGTATTGTAAAATAGATATTATTTCAACAATTGTAATACGAACATATAGCTATTAAGGATGGCGACATGGGCCTACACATTCCGTAAAGATGACTTAGTAGAGCATCTTACCGAATTCCAACTTCATACAACGGGACCCGTTGAAAACCTGCGCAAACGTTGGGGTCGATTTGGAGGAAGAAATCACGATACTGCCGGCCCAACCCGTCTACTGACTATACAGGAGAAAAATATACATATACTCACAAAGATTCCGCGGAACAGGCATCGTTTGAGTCTCAAATTCTACAACACCCACATATCCTAATAATGGGGTAAAATTACAAGGCCAAACATTCGAAGGGATGGTTTGTCAACCTTACCGTGAATTTTCCGCAGATCCAACATCACCCGGTATTTCCACTGCTTAGCCGATTACCCACCAGTTCCACTCAACAGTCTAATATACCACCAATACATCAACAGGGTGTGTTGGGGGTGAGCTGGTCCTATATTTCAGCGATTAACCCACTTGGTGTTGCCGCAGCTAAATATGCTAATAATTCTACTGTCACTGCACCAGTTAATGCAACAATTCATGTACCCGAAAGGAGTGCCGCGGGGTCGTCATCATTGCTAAATGCAACTGCTGGGGATAATAGCCTGTTCGTAGAAATTGTCCGTAAATGAGAACTAAATTGTATAGGACTTTGGAATCGGTTGCAACTCATCGAAAGAGTAGAAGATTTATCCGAAGCCTACGGAACTAACCCGAATATTCTATGCATTACGATGGTAATTACGCCTTAAGATAAAGCACTTACTTTGTTTAGAAATAATATAAAAATGGTTGAGAATAATAATCGCCGACGGACCGAAAAAAGACTTTCTACGTGTTTTCTTGCCGATCCCGTACTTCCAAAATTTTTTAGACGAAATGCGAGAAACGGCACAGAAACCCCGTGAAACATTCAAGGACTTCGTATTGGCGCTCCAAGCTCTAATGAAGCGTGTTGAATATACAGAACAACAAAAGCTCGCGAGAATTTATAGTAATGCTTTACCGACACACCTGTGGTATATCCGAAGGTATTTCCAGAATTAAGACGAGTTGCTCGAAATGGCTCGCAGCGCAACGCGAAGAATACAGATTGGTAGGGCTGACAACGACAGAGCGAGTCCACCTGATGCACCTGCTCTATTCTATCCATATTATATTCGTTGGACAATCGCGAACAAAGGTTGCTCCCATCATCCAAGACAAGACTCGTTTGAACGAGCCGATAGTGTACAGCGTGGACTGAATACACAGCAGCACCAAGAAGGGGTTTAAAGAGCAAGGAACTGCGAGTCTAAAGAACGAGAACCCTCGTCCGTAATAAAAACCGTCCCGCAAACAAAAGCAGATCACACTAGCCTTTATTTCGAGAAAAGCAGATTAGCAGCCAAACTAATTATTGCAACGCTCGATACAGGGCCCGCTAGTGGCTTTATAACGGAAGAATTTGCATGGAAGTTGCAAAGCCGACATCAAAGAATCCAGAAAAAAACGAGCATCCAACTAGCAGACGCAAAAAAGCTAGAAGCCGATAGATCGTTTAAATGCCCCGTACAACTTGGAAATCTAACAACTCCATTGCTGTTTGTGGTAACGCCGAAGGTGAGCGAAGAGGTCATATTAGACCACAATTTTTTGTGAGCTTTTGGTACAAACATAACATGCTCAGACCGAACAGCTTCGTGCGCAGTTAAATTAAATACGGGGAAAACGCAATGTCACACAATTGAAATAATGGCGAATGAAAGATAACAGAAATAATGAGAAATGCAGTCCTAATGGAATGTTACAGAAAGTGACACATCACTAAACTACGAGAGTACAATGTTCGCTAGTAATAACGGAGAAACAGATCCGAAAGAGATGGCAAGTACAAAGCGTAGTATGATGCCACCACAGTATGAGGGATTAAATACCTCATCAAAACGTAACAGACGTAACCCAAGAAATAAGAAAAACGGGTGAATTAAGTGTGAATAAATCAGAGCAGAAAGTTGTAGATCAAGGGTCACTGAGACTGGTTATTAAAGCATCAAGCAGCAAAGATGTAGAAAATGAAGCCTTTAGTTCATTCATACACAAGGGGCAGGTAGACAGAATCTTATTGTCAAAAAAGCTATAAGCAAGTTTTAATTCCGAAAGGAAAAGGGGTAGATTAACTACATATAAGAAGCTGGCTGGTCTAATATTGGCCATCAGTAGCCAAAACTGGCGAGAATTTTAGCTAGAAGAATTAGCATATGACATACGACAGAGAGTCGAGCCTCTGGATGAGATGGAAGTGCATCAAAGGGCAAGACGGAAACGTATCGAGCGCCTACTTTTCAATGGGAAGCCGAAATGGAATCGGAAGAAAATGCCGATTGATTCTAAATCCGTATGCAAGAGGAAGAGTTGTAGGGCTTATTCGAAGAGATGTGTAATCGGCGTAATGCTCCAAGAAGGCGATAGGTTAGTGCTGTTGATATAAACATGATCCTCTATGAATGCTGTTATAAAACCAATAGGTTAAGATTACGAAATAAGTCATCGATATAGTAAATATTGAGCACTGCATAAAAGACAGAATGATACAAGACTGACAGATTAGCACCATGTGCTGAATGAATCATATAGATATCTAATAATGTTATAAAAACGCTGCGTTAAGAATTGTTGTTATTGGACACACTGGATGCTGAATAAATGATGCTATAAGAAGATTGATAAGTTATGGTACTTTAACCACCGTTGGACTAAATAAGATATAAATGATTATATGAAGCATTGGGTTATGTGGGTACATGTAGTTGTAAGTTATTCTTATGTATTTAAAGTACGAAAAGTATATTTTTTTCCACTCATTTTTTTATAGCAAGCAGTTTGTTATTCTCTTGTCAGTATTAAAGGGATGCCGTAATAAGTAAGAACTGTATAAGTAAGAACGGAATGGAATAGATATATCACATTCGAAATAACTTAGTTGACACACTTCGAAAATGATTAACTAACTGATGGGAAACGCTAATTGGTTTTCGGACAAAAGCATAGAGAAGAAAAAGATGACTTCCTTCTTACTTCTTCTGGATCGAACCGCCGACGAGGTAACACATCACCGTCCGATATAAAATCCGTCATCATCCGCTATAGGTGCCGACTTAGGAATATTTTGATAGAAGACCGTCCGTTCCAAATTTTAATGTTTAGCCGCAAGGTTCTTTCGTGACATAATTTAATTAACAAAAAGAATTTCAAATGAGGAATATAAATCACCAAGGTAAGGACGCCTGGTATAGTCGCAGCATTATTAGTTCGGATAAGAAAATTTTCTAAATAAGAGGGAAAAATTCGCATCCTCACAATACAATCAAGCCTACTCCGTTTATTCCTCCTAAATTGTCGTTATTACACCTAACTGAAAACATTAAATTAAGAAAGTCGCATTACGGGATAGACATTTTAGCTTTTTTCTACCCTTTATAGCAACACTTTCCGTTTTATTTTTATTAAAAGAGTTTTTGCTTCCTTACTTTTATCATCTACGTATTATATGCGCAAATTGCTAACTGTTAAGAAATTGTCTTTTCATACTTTTACGAACTTATTAAGTGATGTGTTATATTATGGGCTTTCTCCCTATTCCTTTTATCTTATTGACCTTTTACTGGATACATGAGGCGCAAAGTTATCTTTGGCAAAGAAATTATTGGGAGCAAAGGTCTGATTAATTATTGAAAATCTTCTAAAAATACCAACCTCCACAAGAATCTAATGCACCAAAATATCTAAACACAGATATTTATAGGTAAGCTACATGGGTGCATATTTTGAAACTTTAACTTCAGGATTAAAATTTCAAATTTGAGCGTATACAAAATATGATAAATACGCACATTCGAATCCCAGACTATAGTCGGAGAGGAGTAGAAAGACGCCGACAACGAATAGTGCGTTGTGCTTACATTCGATGTAAAAACACCTTTAACTTAGCTGACTCGTATACCTAAGATCATCACTTGCAGGTTTTAGGTTGTACTCTTTATATTTGGCTAATTCTCGAACTGCATGTTCATATATGAAAGGGACAATTGCACACACTTAGGAAAGTGAAGGCACATGTTCCAAAAGAATCTGCCCTTGATCGACTTACCTGAAGTATTATAGTATAATCAGCGAGGTGAAAGCGATCACGCGTATATTAGCCTATGTAAACGCATCGCTGAATACGGTGATTTACTTGTAGTTGGGTGTAAAAAGTAGTACAAATATACAGCCAAAGAAAGTAGAAAGTCTGCACGAGAATGCGCTGCAGATGAGGGGGCAAAGAATTAAATAGTTAAAGTAATTTAATAAAGTAGTGGACATAGGGACGGTATGGGCAGTTAACCCACTACCTTACGCAGTTTCTGATCGACTAAAGTCGTTTTTGAATCCTTTTGAATCTACGCAAGCGTGACGGTTCATCGGCATGTGTGAACGATTATGGCACGGAAGAAGGCGCTGAACTTGAAGAAAATGCTATCCACGCTGTGAACAGTTTTGCAAATATGTCAATCAATCATGCATTCAACAACGGTAGCTATTAAGAGCAAAACTTTTATACAATATAAAACATAAAAAAAGGACGCTGAAAAACGAAAAATGCGAATAGCTAAAATTTAAAAAAGGAAAAACACGCATAGTAATCGTTGATTTTTCCTAAAAACCGGAAGACAACTGCATATTTGTGAGTGACGAAACTGTGGATGAGGTGTGAATAAAAAATCATGACACAGTTATGTGTGCGCGAGGAAACGATAAGCTAGATATAGGGCTTAAAATTAACTAAATGAAAACTTCTCATCATTGTTAAAGAAGTGTTGCAAATTCGATAAAAGGCAAAAGTCGTTAGTCAAAATTCTGAGTGGCATCAAATTGCCCAAAACATTGCGAATCAGTAACAATCGAAGTGCAAACAGCGAAACAAATAGATAACATCACAAGGTACAAGTTATAAGTAGGTCGATGTAGTAAAATAAGTCTGCAAAAAGCTGTGTAAAACTCTACAAAGCCGGAAGACCCAAAATGTTACAAAAATAGTAAAAGCATTTAAGAATTGTGATGATTAACCTATCGGAGTCATAAAATAAAAATGCTTTCTCCAGCTGACAATTCACGAAAACTTTACAGAAAGTTCCCAGGATATTCGGCATTTAAAAGATTTAAAAACTAGTCCAAGGAATCCAACGCGTGAGTGTTTTTGAAAGCTTTAAATGCAAAGAATTTGTTTAAGGCCAGACAAGTGCAATGGTTGATCTTCGAAGAGAGAAATTGATCGAGTATGTACGAGCTCAAAAGTTTAAAGGGTTATGAAATGGTAACACTGTAATTTCTGTAAACAAACTCCTCTTAAACGTTTTAAACAATTTTTTGCAAATATTCTAAATTTACACATAGGCGCTAACGTTACTCACAGTTGTACGAATCCAATTTGAAGAGCGTTAAAACACGCAAAATGGGAAGTGGATTGATAGTGGATGAAAAGTGGAAAAAGAATTTCACGACTTTATGTAAAATTCGTCCTTAAATCAGTAAGTAGAAATCTGAAAAAATAGACGTTCTTCCAATAAAAGCTGAGGCAAAGACTCTAACTGTTCTCCTCCAGTTGTCTTAGACTGTCGATCCGCTGAAAAATTGTATAAACTGCCAAAAATTTTTGAGGAATACTCCATGAAAACGAAGTCTTAGTACCCAACAAAACCAATATCTAATTTATGTTGTTTTAAAGATCAATAGTGCAACAATAACCTTGTGCCGGAAGTTTAATAGATAATGATAACGAGAATAGATGACGAAAACAAGCCTTCAAGATTCAGGTCGCCTTCTCAAAATAACCCCACTTAATAAATATCATTTTCGGCCTGGAACTAAAGCTAAGAGTCATGCAACTTTAACAAAAAAATTACTAGTTGAACTAGAAGAACTAATCATGGTTTCGTCGTCAAATTCGATCTAGCAATCGCCTTTAAGCGGAAACAATGGGATCATCCATCAAATAGCTCGTCCGTAAATAGATTCAACCTTCAATTCAGCTATCCTTTGTCATAGCTTTCAGAATGGAAGATAAATGCACCACTCAAAAAATTTTCCAGCTTAAACCGAAATGCCGATTACCCCAATCCAGGCAAACAAACAATTATTCATCTATTAGTCACAGAAAAGCCATTTAAATTACCCAAATCTAGACGACTCGATCAAATTACCCACAGTATTTGCTCAAGAAAAGTTTAAATTTTTTTTTACGTCCAGCCTTTGAGAATCCTTTCATTCCTCTTTTCTTCTTATCACATTAATTACTTGAGAGCTACACTACATGAACAATTAATCCTCCGCAATCATATTCAGTATATCAAAAACAGTTGGAACAGCACCACAAACATGCGTTTGGTATATTGAGTACCGTAATTAAAATATTCTTATCATCAAGTAACTGTTTTTTATAAGTTGTATTAAAAATTCACAGTGAAAAGTGGATGACATACCTACCTGACACGGAATGAATGAGCTAACCTACATTAAAAATTTCTAAATATACCGAAATAAACTATTACCAATGATACTAAATTCGTCTATGGGCTTTTTTACTAAAAAGCGAATGTGGGTTCATTGCAAACAGAAGCCAAAAAAAATTAGCAGATTACAAAGAAATTCATATCAAATTATCATTTACCAATCAACATTCTTGTAAATCGACATTTTGTATACCATAAAACAGTATCTATTTTACAATCTAATCTGTGATAACTATATATAACGTTTTTAAATAAGCGTGTAAATAGTTCATGTAAATTTACTCTTTCTGGTATGAAAGAGCAACTCCAAATTTCGAAAAAATGAAAATTTTATGGGTGTGGTAAATCATTTCCAAAATCAAGTGTTGTACGTTTGATGGAAAGTTACTTTTAATCTATCTACCCAATAAACGTTGAAGACACTTCATAAAAGGTCATAGAAGTGCATTTGCAAATAAATCCAGTTTGAGACAAACCAGGGATCCTATCGCGCAGTTGACCAGCGCAGTTCACCAATATGCTAGATGTTAATCAAATTTTATTATGGGCACTCTGTTTTGGTTTATTTCATTTCAGTTCAGCTAATTTAAACACATAATAAGAGAGCTATGCTAATCCTAGAGTTTATGTTTGTAAAAGACTAGTTAATTACTATCTATGTTAAATAATTTAGTACGAGACAAAAATATATTGCTATAAAAGAAAACCGATTCCAAAGTGAGAAAAGAAAAGTATGTTTGCGTGCCAACCCGAAACTTAAAGATCATAAGTGCAAGTGAACACAACAGGGCGCAAGTCAAAAAAGCTTAGTGTCCTTAATTTAACACCGAATTAGTTAACTACGATACACGACCTAATTAGTTTCACGTAGTGTTAAGGTGTGACATTAGCGGTGCCCGAACAGCAAAGAAAGCCTTTTTTATGGGTTGTATAGAGTTCGATACCGAGGTCATAAGTGTCATTGAACTTTTTACATGCAACCCTAAATGGGTTAAACAATTGATCGTTTAGGTCTTATAAGCCGAAAACCCCTAGATAGACGCACAGGAATATTGAGGTTTCTTTGATTAACCAACGTGACAACGATAGGACGCAGACCATACAACAGAATCTTATTCAAGTAATCTTGAAATTCTTTTGACCAGAGTTTTATGGAGCCAAATACAGATCTAACTTTATTAATAGAGAGTTCAATGTGTAAATTGGGCAGTAGCTCGATATCAAATAGTACGCCTAGATCAAAAAACAGCATTATGTTCTGCAGGTTATGTATTCCATAGTGAGTAAGCTCCGTCCTGAGAAAGATTTTTTTTTCTTGTTTGAGCTAGAAAATTGTAATTTAAGGGTCAGTAGCTTATTGTTAATTTTGTCAAAAACCTTACTGAAATCCATGTAGATGACAATCGCCTTCGCTCCGCGAGAGAAGGTCTTAAAGATATAACTGGCAAGTTCTAATAAGTTCCAAGTGGTTGATCTACCATGTGAAAATGCATATTGACGTGGAGAAATATACGATTTCATTGCGAAAATTAGATGTCGAACAATGGTAGGTACAAACAGTTTTGAAAGTCCGCTCAGTTTCGCAAAACCACTGCAATTCTCAACTAAGCGCGTATTCTCATATTCATGAATTGGCATAAGAAAATTATTTTTCCAGATGGCTTAAAACGCTCCTAGTTTTAGAGACGGTTCAAAAATTTCGGAAGCACACCACAATGTTTACAACAAGCTGTCATTAAGAACTTGCGCCGGAACTACTATAGTTCAGCTGTTTTCGGCTTTAACAAATTACTTTATCTGAAAAAACGATATTCGAAATATTAACTGTGTTTCTAATTATATATGGATAGTGACATAACGCAATCGGATGAAAATTTCAGTTCAAAGCTTTTAAAATCCAAATTGTGAAAATACGGAGAAAAAGGATGAAGACGTTGCATAATGAACAACCTAAACAAAAATACTCAACTCTTAACTACTACTACTTCTACTAATAGAGATATCAACGTTGTGGTGTAAAATAAGAAGGATAATATCTAATATAAAACCTCGTCCTTTCGGTCACTTTGATGAAATTTGAAGGGACTTACACAAGATGCGTTATTATTATTTTCAGGTGAAAAATTGCAATTTGGTGAATACAATAAGAAGCCACGTTCCCGTATTGCATCAAACAACATGGTACGATTTTAGAGCCACAAATAAAGAAATCAATGTAAATGGAAGCAACAATACAAAAAATTAATGCAAAAGCGAATAAGCCGTTTGATTGATTATTAAAGAAAAGAATACTGAAAATGAGTTTAAAACAGGAGGTATAGTGATGAACTCCACTGACTCAGCACATATAAAGCAACAGAATTTGTTAAATGTTTTTATTTGAAAACCATATTTTAGATTGAAAATAAATTGCATTTGTTGCTTATTTTTCATGGCTTATAAAATAATCTTAAACGTAAGCTAAAATTTTAAATCATATAATATAAAAAGAACTCAAATTAACACTAAATAAGCAATCATTTGTACATTTAAAACAAGTTCTCTGTATTTCTTCTTTTACTTTTTTTGTTTGTATACATACCACATAATATGATTTTCCTTGTCGCACAAAATCTTCTGAAAAGCCGACAAATTTGAAGTTCCATCCAGAAAATACGAATAAAGCATCATTGTGCCAGTCCCCTCAGTTGGTTTTTACTTCTAATGGAAACCCTTATGCATATCCCATAATTGACAGCATGCCTAACGAGAGATTTCTCTGTAATAACTTTAGCAGCCGACAAGAATTTCACATTTCGGGGTACCACGCATAATAAAAAAATTATGAGGAAACGCAATTAACTTTACATCTCTTCATTCAACTGAGAAATACATTAGCAAGTTGTGAAAATGTAATTACTTGATATAGTTCCCAAGAAACGGCATGGTTTCGACCAGCCTATAAAGAAAATACTTGCATATATTAAGGTGGCACGAGAAAAAGATACCTTCTTTTACCAGGCTAGATTATATAAAGCAACCTGCAATAGCAAAAGGTGACCCGTGTAGCTGTTGTATAACAGACGTGAGTGTCAAGCCTCTATTCGAGCAATGCACGCCAAGAAACTAATTGGTTGACGTTATTCGAAGAGAGCGCAACGGTAACCCTATCTCAGTCAAAAGAGATTGAAGCGAAAAATAAGAAGCCCAAAGGTGTAGAGGTTAAACCTAATGATGCTAAAAATGTCATTGTCGTGTGGCAAAACCAGTAAGGTATTGGGAACAACATATATATTTTTCATAAAAAAATTATTTTTAATAAGCTTTTATTTAAGTAGACTGAAGTGCGGAATATAGATTTAACCCCAGTCACTCTTATGTGAGTATGCATACAAACATGAAAAACGAATTTCTTTTATATTAAAATCTTAAAAGCCCTAAACTTTTATGTATAGTCGTTTGACACGCATATCAACGGGATTGCTAAGAAAAACTAATCCCTCCGATAGTGATGTTCATAAGTAATTTAAAATTAACACGTCTCAGTTCTTGCATTCTGCTGTTACTATTGAATACCCAGATAGGGGGGATTGTTACGCAAGACATAATATGCCACTATATTGTGGCCGTCATTTTGAATGAATACAAATTTGACTGTACTACATTGTGTTGCCATCGTAATTGAAATGCAAAATCTTAGCAAGATCCGATGTTTTGAAGTTCGGGAAACTTCGACCAAGAACTTTCCATTCGATTTTCCTTGTGATGATCGCCAAATTTAATTACTTAATGTTGCGTAATTAAAAGCGTTTGGAAAATTTCCATATGATCAGACAGTGGAAAATACCTGTCAAAAAAGCAAGTTAAGAAGGTTAAATAAGTGAGTTTTAGAATA
This sequence comes from Glossina pallidipes, assembly GCA_000688715.1. NCBI lineage: Eukaryota > Metazoa > Arthropoda > Insecta > Diptera > Glossinidae > Glossina > Glossina pallidipes. Next base: position 334,018 of record KK499965.1, read on the forward strand.
AGGAGTTTAATATCGAATTCCACTGCACAATTTTCTGATACTTTTCGACAGAGTAGGGTTTAGGAAAGAAAAAGAGAAAGGGAAATACAGGAAGTCAGTAAAGAAAGTTGTTTGAAAAAACTCAAGACAATTTAGTCTTTTAAAAAGGAAAATTTTACTTAAAAGAGAAAAACATTACAAAAAAATTGTTTGCGGTTAGGAGAAAAGAAAGAGAGTATATATTTTGCATAAGTGGAAAATTAATATATGACAAGAAATGTTTAAATAATGAAACTTTTAAAGCAGCAAGAAAATCTTCGACACGCTTTCTTTTCTTTCCCAAAGCAAAGCTATCTTCTTAAAGGGTAGAAAAGTAAAATTAATAAATGCCACTTCAGTTTAAATTTTTAGAATGATTTTCCAGATTCCTTTCCCTCTGCTTTTGCTCCTCTTTTTGTAAATTTCTGTAACTGATAACTGCACAATTAAAATAGTTGAAGTGAATAGTTCAAAACCCCCGAATCATCGATATGAAAGAAATTGGCAGAAATATGTGCGTGCACTGCCTGCCCATACTTACTGCCAATACACATCAGTGCTCAAACGTCGTGAAATAGCCGTGGTGTCGAATCACTAAGCACTGCTGCATATGAGATGCCCTAAAAGTCCAGTTGCTTGCTGACGTGCTACATTTAGGAAAGGCGAAAGATGGTTCTGGGAGAACTCGCAGTGATTCACTTTCACCTGGACGATGCCGGAAAGCTATTGTTTCAAAATGGGTACATGTGGTTTAAAACCCTTGTATATGCTCACACGGCAACCAGTGCAAAAGTGCGACTAATGCAAGAACGGAAGACTAGGTTGCGAAGGGTTGCGCCAAGGATCCCTTCCGCACGTTCTGCAAACGGATGCCAAGGAAAAACATCGCGGTGCTACTGGAAGCTATTTAAAATTACACTTCGTAGTTTCGAAATCCCTTGATTGATGACACATGGATATCCAATCAGCCAGAGGACCGGTTTGATTATTTAGCAAAAAATGGCTAACCAACATGGCGGCTTTGGAAGAAATAAACTAAAGAAGATATCCTTCTTCAAGTTTGACGTATCTCGAATTCTAGCTGTTGAGCAAAAAAAGGGCAAATGCTCCCAGCAAATCTCCGCTAGTAGTTGCGACAGATTTCAATGCCAAGGCATTAGGGCTACCAGAAAATTGCAGTTGCTTAGAAGTGCTAACACTCCCGAGAAGCTGGAACGAACTATCAAAAACAAAAACTGAAAATATGAAGATAATATTCAATAAGGCATAAAAGAGCTTGTAGAGATTGGCATACAGTATGCTGTAAGGCCGTGAAATGCCACAGCCAAGAAGTTCTGTAGTTATGCCAGAAATCTGTTTCTAGCATAACAAGCCACCCAAGAAGAATAGCTAGAAAAATGTTAACAATAAAATCGAAAAAACAAAAAATAAATGGATCATCAGCTAACAATAGTATATCACTTCTATTGTAAGTTTTTTTATAAAATAGAAGAAGCAAAAAGAAAACACATATCATAAAAAATTTAATAATATAAGGAATTCGGTATAATTGAAGTAAGAGGTTACTTCACAAGTGAATTAACTATAAACATAATGACCAACCCCAATAATACCCTCGGACCGCCAGTCCTAAATACTCCACACACAATGTACAATATACCAGACCACAAATTAGTAGAGAGCTGGAAAGTTATATAGCAACGGCGAGTAACTAAAATATAACAGTACACTTTAGTGCAAGCCCTTAAAATCAAATAGATGAAGTAATTAACATTGATGATAACAATTGAAAGGAATTGGAGAAAATATCTGACGTGGTTAAACGTATAACAGAATATTCGTGAAACAAGAGCGAATTTTTGTCCTGGAAGCAAAGTGTTAAAAAAATGTTAGAGATGTATCGAACTTTAATCAGAACGCCTCCATGCTTCGGTATATTAAGTGTTATTCCATATAAAATAGTAGGACAAGCCGATATTGTGTTAGAATCCTATAACACACCTCTTAATTGATCGTCAATCGTACGACGCCTCACTACGCCGATGAAAGAGATTTGGGATATCGTGAATACTAAAGGACCTCCTTGATTCAAGAAAATAACTTATTGCAGCATTTTACCAAAAGTTGTTCGCACATCTGCCTCTAATACTAGACAAGGTATCTTGTTTAGAAGTTTCGGAGGAAACTTTAACACTTTTAACAAAAACATACAGGGATAGAGCCCTGTTCACATTTGTTAAAGGTTTACGTGGAGATCTTCGTAGATTACTAGAAATTAGCGGCCTTCTACAAGTGTTACAACTATGCATAAAATTGAGAAACGAATCATTCCGCACACATTATGCTAACAGCAAAAATTCGTTTAAAAAAGCCCCACAAGGTCCCAACTATCATACCAAACCACGTCAAAACCGTAATAGATAAAGTAGAAATATATCTTGCTATCCCCCAAATCACACACAGCAAATAAACAATCCCTGCATAGATTTTATCAGCAAGGGTATAACAAAAATAATTATTTTTGACAACCCCAATACTTTCAATCATCCACACAATTATTTCGCAAACCGCAGCCAAAACAAGAATCGATGGGCACCGATCAATCAATTGCAAACTCCCCAATTAAATACACCAATGGATCACTTAATAATAATAGATTTTTCGTATGAAGACTACCACCAACTTAATCAATGATCCCACCTGAAAAAAACAATTTCAATTTACATATTGGAATCAAAAACACCACCGAAGATGCATCACCACATTATAATAATGTTGTAGGATAAATAAAACTGGGTGAAATCCATAATGAATCATTTGCTGGGGGCATGCAAGTATTGAATCAGGAGGAAATCTGCGAAGTAAACAATTTTGCGACGCACAGTTTTTTATGGATATATATTCCTCATTGCTATACATGGAAGTCAAATTAAGTAATGTAGAAAAAATTATATGCTAAGTCAATATGTGGAAAAGTATAAGTAACACATCATGCTTTTGTTTCGCCAAAATAGCCAAAATCTCAAATTCATTATATTGAAATCACTCAATGCCATTATTGGTGACGATAGTCTGAAAGACCAGAGACAGAGAGAAGGAGAGGACTGTCGTAATCAACCTTAGAGGTAACCACATGATGATAAATAATCCATATGAAAGGAAACTCAATATCAAACTGAATGAAACTGAATATGAAACTCGAAAGATGGACAGCCATCCTTGCAATACAATACAACAAAAAAGCATATAACATCAAGAAGAGTACAACACAACAACAATAGCAACGACAATGATAAGAATAATAACAAACAACGGTAAGAAAAAAGAAAAACGACAATAACAGCTATAGCAAAAAAAAAAACAGTAAAAACAACAATAACGACTAAAAATAACTTTACCAGCAGTGCAAACAAAATCGTATCAATAATAAGAAGCACAACAGCGTCACCAATATCACAAAGACAACACAGCACAAAACAACCACAACCAATCAGCAGGAGCAAAGCCTTAAAAGCAACAAATCATACTACAAGATAAACCATTACAATAGCTAATTAGGGCTTTTATATCCCCACTAGCAACAGCAATAGAGACAGTTTCCAATAAATCCTACCCCAAAACCCGTCCACCCTTCAAATTGATCAATTTGTTGAGTAAACCGTTTGAACTTTTTTCTTAGTTAGATAAGGTGAGTAGATTTATAATCCATTACTGCAACATACGCTCTGCGCGAAAATTTCATCGATACACACGCAAATTTTGGACAGATATACTCCCTGTTTGCGAGACCCATGTAAGTGAAAACAATGATGTATGTTATTTCCGCTTACCTGGGTACCAAATCATTCAAAATTTCTTATTATACAGAGGTCTTGTGATATTCATCCGCAACGTCGAAGTATTCCAGTGCCAGCAACAATGGAGCACCCAGGATCCCGAATTTACCTCGATATGTGTACAATTCATTATCCGAATACACAACCTGCATTTCGGGTTTGTTTATAGAAGCCCAAACGCGGATCGGCTTTGGCATCCTATTCAATGCAATATCTTGTCTTCTGCAAAATTACTTCGACAGCGACATTGTACTTGCTAGCGATTTCAATGTCGACAGCAGAAACTGGCCGCACCAATCATCCCATACAACTCCGTAAGGACGCGATGCAGAGATTGTGACACTTGAGAATTGCTTAATGCAACTTATAAAGTAACCAGCCCATATTGCAACACTTGATGGGTTGTAAAATACCCTACACCTTTTTCTTACTTCGCATCAACATAAATACGAAGTTAAGATCCTTATACGCCTCGGTAACTTGAACCACTGTGCAATTTCTATATCCTTTTCGTATGCCAATCTTCAGTGCTTTTTTCCGTCAGCCCCGAAACGTGATATTTTCATACACGAGAAGGCAAATTGGGCCAAGCTCAATAATTTTTTGAGGCATTTTAATTGAAAGCTATGCGAGCTATTCCCTAGTTTGGCAAAAGAAAGATAGTTGCTCTAAACATTTCCAAAGCATTCGGCAGAGTGTGAAGTGGTGCTCTTGTGTCCAAACTGATTGGTGTCGATAGCATTTTTACTCCATTTCCCTTTCCCCTCTCTCCTCCTTGTGTTCATTACCGGCCTCCTGTGCATAAGGGAGAACTCTATCTACTCGTTTGCAGACCCCGGCATCCTGTGTCATTCATTTTCATTTAGTAAGAGACCATGCAGCAACGAGATACAGAACAAACGTTGCATGATGAATGACACACTAAGTCGGGGCCTCATAAAAATATTTGAATGAAGTCGGGTAAATAAGGTAACCTTTAATACCACCAAAAGCCAAAGCTGTCTTCCAACGCACAGGAAAAGTGACGAACAACCCCTCTTTTTTGATGGTGTCAATGTACAAGCATCGGCGAAGACTTTTTAAAGCGGTGTAAAAAATACTTTACTGCAGCCAATATCCGTACTATTTACACCACTTATATCGAGCTAAAACCAGAGCATAACTCCCATGTGTGAGCGGGAGCCTCCAAACATTTGCCTGGAGGCCTTCGACCGCATGCAACGGAAGGCTTAGGTTCTCATGGACCACGAAAATATATCAAGAACTTTTGATACCCTTGACCATCGGCGTACTGTGGGATGTGTTGCGGTTATATACAGCTACGTTCAGGGCAAGTGTTCGACGGAATAAAAAAGATATGATAAAACCTTCAACAGGACTATACGTCTTTCTCAGCGTTCTCTCCCACTCGTTCCAGAATTACATGTACGCCGCATAATACACTCCCGTGGCTTGTCGTTTTTTAAACGTACTGCCCGCCTTTGGAATAACCTACCAGCAGTAGTCTCTCCTACCGTACCTGAGGTCTCCATTTTCAAATCGAACGTTCATAAACATTACTCTCTTTCTTCTTATAACCCTTGCTGATCATCACCGTGCCCGCACGTATATGGGACATCTCTTGAGTGACTGGTCATAAAAAAAAAGAAATGCAAATTAATTCATAATCTCCGTTAAAACAAACGTGTAGCTGACGCACTATCTAGATTTCCGAAAATAAGATCAGGTACAGTACATGACAATGAAAATACACTTTCAATGTTTAATGCAAATAATCGACGTCTCAATTAACGTATTTAGGAATCAACTTTTTTAAAGCGGGGCTTCAATTCCTATTATCAGTTCGAAATGGTTTTTTCAACATACCGTAAACATAGTAATCGGGCCATTCTACAATAAGGAAAAATTAATCAACATATTCAACCGTCGTCTAAACCCATCCATTCCAAAAGTTCAAGACATTGATAACGCATACTTCAGTAATTGCAAAGTACGCTAGGTGGAAAGATAGTTAAGGACATAAAAAATAATGAAGGTCAGGAACAAAAAAATATTGACCGGACACAAACGAACTCACAGAAATAGCCAAGAGAACAAAATGCAGCTATAAAATGAAGCTTATCGTAGAGTATAGACAAATTGTTCATATAAATATCTATCAGACTGACCATAAGGTAATGCTTACGGCAATAGACAAATTTTCTAAATACGCTCGAGCAGAGATCATAACCTCACGAGCCACCCAACATTTGAAAGATCCTTTAAGACATAAAAAATAAATTATTATAGACAATGAGAAATCCTATAATTCCGCATCAATAGTACACGTGTTAGAAGATCAGATGGATATATAAATTTTTAACTACTTTACATAAGTAGAGTCAATGAATAAATAGAAGGATTTAATTCAAATCTTCAAATCAAGGAGAACAATTATTATTATTATTATTATTATCTAAATTTAGCCAGAGAATAAATTATTAATAAAAAAAATAAATAAATAAATAAAAAAAAGCCGAAAGCCTTAGATGCTAGTGCTTTTAAGACTTTAGTCTTAGAATTTATTCTCTGGCTAAATTTAGATAATAATAATAATAATAATAATAATAAGGAGAACAAATACATACATATTTTAAAGACTTATTAGATAAATTCTTAATGAAGTGGAAATACTCAGTTCACTGCGTAACAAACAAAAACCCACTAGTTATTTTTCGGAAAAACAGTCAGGAGAGAATATTAAAGGACTAGAAAAGAAACAAGATATAGATTTAATGCATCATAACCAGGAAAAAGGGAGGCTTTTAAAACTTACAAACCCGGCGACATTATCTATATAAAAACAAATAAAAGAATAGGTAACAAACTTTCTACAAGATGTAAAGCAGATATCGTTTAAGAAAATAAAAATGGCACAGTTATGATGGAAAAAAGTAAAATAATTCACAAATGTCCTATAAATATATATTAACAATAATCCCATTTTACACTTCCAGCAAATTATTCATCTTGTCGAGAACATAGGTAAAAGCCTCAACTATTCAAATTCAGAATTTGTGACCGTAACCAATTGAGAGTTTTTAAAATCATTCCCGAAGTAGATTTAAGAAAGTGCTGGCAACAGAATTGGATGTGATTAGAAACATTCGCGAAACCCATCGTTACTCCCTTATGATAAGATACCTATGAAAAAGAACAAAAAATATTATAAATAGATTACATACAAACAGAACAAGAAGATTATTCGATTTGTTGAGAACTGCCTGAAAATGAATTCCGGGCACTCCGGATAAAGAATACCGTGAAATTTTGGTTAAGTAAATGATGTTTTAGAATATAATAATAACAACAAATAAATTAAATAGAGATAAAATAAATGAAGTAATTAAGCTAACGAATGAAATGTTCACATTATTTCTAAAAATTCGAAAAAAAAATATTAAATAGAAATCATACGCAAACAGTTAATTAATATTGAGCACGCCATAGCAAATATTGTTAACTCATTATTATTAAGTGAAGAGAAGTCGATTATAATCGAGAAATTATTAAAGGAAGAAAATCTTCCATATTTTAATATATATAAAATGTTGAAATTTTTGAGATAAAAATTATGACTTATATTTTATTAGAACCGACTGTAAATTTAAAAGCGTTTAAAAAACTTTGGTTTAGGAATAAGAAATGGAAATCAAACTTATAATTTCAATTTAAGATATACTTTAAAGAACATGAATAAAATGTGTGGAATTAAAGTTAACTGTGAATCGTATAATAATTTTCCAATATGCAAAAAAAAAAAAATATAATATTAAAAAATTAAAAGAAAAAGATTGTATTTTTAAAATATTAAATCAACACCCAAGTATACGAGAAATCACTTCTGAACTAATATTTTTTAAACAATTATAATCGCACATTGTGTAAAAATAGCGAGTGCATTCATCTACATATTTCATTTATATATCATAAAGTACGACAATATCGCAAAAGCAATAGACGGGAAAGCACGGAAATCATTCAAAGTAAGCAATAGCTCTTCATTACTCGAAATACTTCAAAACAATTCTATAAAAATGTAGAGTCGACGAAACTTTGTCATAAGAAATGGTGCAAGATTTAAACTTACATAACACAAAACAAGTAAGAAAACTGTATTTAGTCGTGACCGAATTTTTTATACACATCGTCGTTGTCCTAAAGAAGACAAAAAAAGTAAAAGTACTAAATTTTCATGGTCTAGCATATGGAGCGGGTGAGACGGATTTTTTTTATTTTCAAAATAAAAACTTTTGTCGCATAGACGCGTAGACGCTGCAGGCGTGAACTCTTTTCCAAATTTGTAGCGATATTTTTATTTATGCGATTGAAAGAATGTTTACCACAGATACCAAATTTACAACTGTCGAAAAATTTATACACTTTATGAGGTTTTTGAAATTTGTTTCTGCGCGTTATGAAGATATTGAAAAAAAAATTGAATTTTGATACACTATAACATTAGCTAGACGTAGTCAATATTTTACATTTTTTTATAGGTACTACTTTAGAGAATATACGTTAAAATATTTGTAAATTTATTTGCTATAGTTTATGAGTAATGAGCAAAAAACTAATTTTTCATTTCTTTTGAAAAACAGAGGTGCTCTCAGATTACGGGATGCTGCGGGCTTGTCCTTCGATTTGGCTCATTTTCAATACCAACATGCGTGCAAGAACTTCCAATATCTTTCCTAATTTGAAAGCCCATAGCTTCATTTTTGGGGCCAGGAGAGCCTTTATAACGGACAACGTACAGGTGAATATATATATATACTCTGTGGAGTCTCTGAAGCTTTCTTCTGGGCGTTACAAATATTTTTGATAAAATAAATATATCCGTCATCTTTCGGTGATGGGTATAAATATTGGATTTACTAGAAACCAAGAATATCATCACTATGTCCTATTTTTGCTGTTCTGTTGCAAAGAACCCACGATCATTAAGCGTAGGTAACAAGTTATCCGCACGAACTATATCTCGATCAAAGAGGAACGCTTGATTTTGACGGGAAGAGAGGAGTTAATGACATAAATGTGAATAGATCGTAATAAGAATCGTTCCAGCCAATACAATTACAATATAAGCAAAACGTGTTTCCCTCCAAAATTGCTAATATAGCATGTCACCCAGAATACATATTTTCTCCTCTTAACGCAGTGTTCGGATCGTGTTCTGCTCGCTACTCTAACTTTGGATATCAAACGTATTTCTGCTTCCCACATTAAAAATGCTTACTCGTCATTTGCGTTAATAGAAAACAAGACGTAAATAAAACAGTAATACATAATAAGACAAAACATTTCGCTAGAAACATTTCCGGACAACCAAATTATCATGCCCCACTTAAACACATCCAATATAAATAAACGCTATAAAAGAGAGGAAGAGGAAGCAAAACAAGCACAAAAATCAAATTCGATCGGGACCGAATCACCGTTATTCTAAAAAAGACAAAAGAACTAAAAAAACAAAATTGTCATGCTTTGTAGTATGGAATGGGCGCATTTGATTTCTTCTATTTTCAAAATGAAATTTTTTGCGGTAGAGGCATGTGGGCGTTGTAGGCGTGTCCTTTGAAAAGTTTGGGTCATTTCCAAATTCTTTTGCAAATTTTTAGGCAATGTCTTTATTTTCGCTAACGGGAGCATGTTTACCACAAATACTACAGACCTAAACATGCCCGCCTGTTCGTCTGTCCATCTGTCTGTTTACGCAACTCTGTAGTATTTATGGTAAACATTCTCCTGTTAGCGAAAATGAAGATATTGCCTACAAATTTGCAAAAGAATTTGGAATTGAGGTAAATTTTTCAAAGGACACGTCCACAGCGCCGACATGCCTATACGACAAAAACCTTTATTTTGAAAATAGAAGAAATCAGTTACGCCCACTCAAAGTTATAGAGCATGAAAATGTTGCTCTTTTACTTCTTTTGTCTTTTTTAGGATAACGGTGACGGGTATAAAAGATCCGATCCCGACCGAATTTAACTTTCTTACTTATTTTAGCTTTATATCGGGTTCTGTTCCGATTGTTCTTTCTAATTGGTTAAAGTTCTGTTTTCTTGATCCTAAATAAATTTCACTAAAACCTTTGTTGTTTAAAAAACATTTGAGATGAATGGGTGTATAAAACGATCGTATTTAATATTCATTAGTCTAAATTTAAATACTATGCCTTCTTTTGGAAGCAATTTATCTGCAATCGCTGGATCTAAATTTGTTATTTTATGCCTAAAATTAACTATCTTTGTACTTGAAGTGAGAAATACAATATTTTCGACGAATTTATACAAAAAGTGGTCAAAATACGCCACGTTAGAAAGCTTCGGGTCTTTTCGCAATGTGCGTGGTGCAAAATTTTCTCCTTCTCTCTTTAATGTGCGTAAATAAATGTAATGATAATTACCTTTCTTCATTTTCTTAATTTCAGCTTCTTGTTCATCTACCGCAGCACCTAACAATGTAAAAATTATACCGGCTTGAGAGTTGACACCCACAGCAGTGACTACCATTTTACCACTGCCTTCCATTACGTGAGTACCAGATAGAACCATTGGGTCAATATCAACGCCTTTTTTTACGTGATCTGATTCACCGGTTAAGGAAGATTCGTCAACCTGTAAAATGAGTACTATTGTGACTACTATTAAATACAACATAATTCTCTACAGTTATTATACAGCTTTTATTTTCTGTACCTTAAGATCGTTACTTTGTATTAAGATGCCGTCAGCTGGCAGAAGATCACCATATTTGATCTGAGCAATATCACCACAAACAATGTCACCAACAGAAATTTGTTGGACTTCTCCGCTACGTATTACTGAAAATTTATGTTCCCCTTCTATGCGATTTTGCAGTCCTCTGAATTGTCTTTCCTTAGAGTAATCGTTAAACGCGGTAACCAAGACAACAACAATAACAGAAATTAAAATGGCTAAGCCTTCGATCCAACCATAGTGATCCTCTTCCTCTTGCAAAACAGCTGAACAAACATACATTAAGACAATAAAGCAGAAAATAGTAAAATTGACTTACGTGTATCTTCGTCGGCAGGTTTATAAAATGATAAACCAAGAGAAACCAAAGAAGCAATTTCCAAAATTATAAGAGTAACATCTTGAAGAGCTTCATATACAAGAGTTAGGAAAGTTTTCGGAGGTTTTGGTGGTATGACATTCGATCCAAAAGTTTCCCGTCTGTGTTCTATATCTAATTTTGAACCGCTTAAACCTGCAAAAGTGGCAGTATCAAACTGATGAACTTTAATTTGGAAGCTACATTCCAGAAAATTTTCAACATGTCCGTACACAAGCTCTATCGATTTTTAAGTAAAAAATTGCAGTATTTCCAAGGGCAAACTGTGTAAGAGTAGTGTTGTTTTCAAATTACGCGTCACGTAATTAAAATATATAAGTTCAAGAGCTTTCAAAGTGTGATTGAAAGAAAATTGAGAATCCGCAAAAACTCTTTCCTCAAACCTAGGAGGCTCATTAATATTGAGTTTTTTCGTTTGACAAAAATTAAACGGTTGGTTGTACCTAGTCCATTATTTAAGCCTAAAATATTTTTTGCTATTTTGTAATACCAGGAAATATATTTTAAAATAAGAAACGAGAAGAAAATTATATTCGACGGGGGACGGATCTCGCATACCCACCACTATGCTTTTCGCATTTTACTCTCCAAGTTCTTTTATTTGATACTCGCATCGGTGATATTATTAAGAAAAAATGAAACCACAGGTCGCGGTTTCTATCATATTCATTTTAAAATTAACCAATTTTTAAGCAATTAATATATCTTCCTTTGAGGAATGTACAAAATAGTTTTAAACATCCTTTCTTGCTTACCTTATGATAAATAAGCCTAACATCTCAAAAAAGTGAAAAAAGGTAATTTAATCACTTGTAACTTTGTGTGAGTATAGCCAATTTTTTCCATTTCTGCACGTAAAGAGTAAACTGCTTCGTAAAGTAGTTGCGGAAAATTTCAGCCTTCTAACTTTAATAATTTCGAAGTAACGAGCAAAAACACATAAATTTTTATTAAGAAAAGGGAGTTGCGTTCAGTTTACGGTTCACTGCGCGCTTCTGCTTTGACCAATTTGGCTAATTTTCAATATTACTCTGCGTGCGATGTTTGTACCAAATTTGAAGTCTATATCTTCATTTTTACGACCAGGAGAGTGCCAACAACGCAAACGAAGAGATTGAGTGTTTTCGCACACGCCGGTCCAATTCATCACACATATTTTTGATGTGTTTTTTGGGTTCTTGAAGTTATTTAATTTTCTTGTCTACTGAAATAATGTTTTCTTTGTTTGTTTGTTTATATCTCAATATGTACTCCCTGGCAGTATAAAATAGTAGAAAAACTTTTTATGTTTGGACAATGGACTAGGTTTAATAAGCGTTTGTCGAGCGAAAAAACACAATATTAATGAGACTCACTGTACATATATATTCTCACTTATGCCAATGATACAAAGTATGTAATTTTCACACTACTAAACACAAGTATGAAGTTCTTAAGAGAATACTACAGTTTTCAACAAATACAACTAAAAACACAGTATCTGGTAATACTACTTGTTTGTGGGTATGTTTTTATAAATTCAATTTCTGTGTTCACATGAATTAGAAACAAGTAAGGCAGTTAAGTTCGATCGGGACCGAATCTTTCATACCCATCATCGTTATCCTTAAATAGACAAAAGAACTAAAAAAACAAAATTGTCATGCGCTACAGTAAGGAAATTTGGAATTGAAAATTTTTTTGTCGTAGAGGCATGCGGGCGTTGTAGGCGTGCCCTTTGAAAAGTTTAGGTCAATTCAAAATTCTTTTGCAAACTTCTAGGCAATATCTTCATTTTCGCTAACGCGAATATGTTAACCACATATACTACAAAGTTATGTAAACAGACAGGTGGACAGACGAACAGGCAGGTAGGTTTAGGTGCATTCAAGAGTTGTAGCTGGCCAAGAATTTGTATACTTCATGGGGTTTATGAAGCTTGTTTCTGCGCATTATAAAGGTATTGAAGAAATAATTAATTTTGTTACACTATAAGATTGGGTAGACGTGGTCATTTTTTTCCATTTTTGCGCACAAATGCCCACAGCATCGCCCGCAAAACATGCGCTCAAAGCTTTGTACATTTATTTGCTAAAGTTTGTGAGCAATGATGCCAATCGCGTGCAAGAACTTCGAGTAGTTCTGCAAAATTTGAAGTCGATAACTTCATTTTACGACCAGGAGAATGTTTACAACACACAATACACGGACGGACATGCTTAAATCGATTTAGAGTTTGATGCTGATCATACATATATATATACACTTGTGGGGTCTTTGATACTTTCTTCTGGGCGTTGCAAACGTTTTGACAAAATAAGTATACCTCTCATCCTTCGGTGATGGGGATAATAAGGATATCTGTTTATATGCTAGTGCTGAGCTAGTCCAATAAGCATTCCTTTCATTTACCTTCATTTGGTGAGGTGTACAATTTTTTGCAAATTTCAGATATTCCCCCTTGTTCGCTTATTTTGGCGACACCTTCTCGACCTCTATGCTCCATGAGCTCCCGTAGTTGCTTAAGCGATATACCATATTGCGCCGGTCTTCCATCTATTGTTGCCATTTTCTATAAATATCTAAAATTGTATGTGATAAGTTGTTAATAACTTTTTCATCTGCTTGCAAGCAGTCTCATAAGTCATTTTCAATCTAATAAGTATTTACGAGAATGATATTTCATTTACTCCAAAAATTTGTCTGGCTCATGAACCCTTTGATTTCATATAAACTATATTTAGATTTATATAATCTTATTGATATCTAATCTTTCCAAAGCTAACATTGCATAACAATTGAAAGAGAAAACTATTCGAAAACTAAACTAAGAGGAAAAATCTTGATCCGAATTTGATACGTCTATCGACAACGTACTAGCACAACTTATGATCGATTACAATCGATTGTAAATTTCGAGTCAATATCTATAATGCGTGGAATGTAACAATTCGATGCGAAGATTCGATACTCTAAGATATTTCAATTACATTTTTAGCTAAACTACCAATATGAAACGATGTAACATAATGTTCATAGTTCTTTCTTTTTCACAAGAGATACGTTCCCACAAAATTCGTTTAAAAAAAGATATTTTTTAGATGGAAAAATAGTACATTGTTTCCAGACCTAAAAAAGCAACTGAAACCATAACCAATATTAAAAATTCTTGTTAGACATCACTTCCCTTAATTCATTAAATGCATTACAAAAAATAAACTACCGTTTGAAAAACCAAACTAAATTGCATACAAAATCCATTATGTCTTTATTCTATGCATAATGCGGGGAATTCCACCAATATACGCATATAATCGACATAATCTACAATGAACATTTTTGAGGAGTGATTCATAAAAACAAAACTAAAGTCCTCAGAAAAATTAATTAGAAAAATTGATAAAAAAAAAATTTATAGAACACTGAAAATCGTGTTAAAACAAAACAATTCGTGTGAAGAGTAATTTTCGGGGTTAACGCGTGTTAAATCAAATTTCGTGTTAAAAAAATTTATGTAAAAAGAAAATTAGAGCTATAAACAAATTCTGTAATCTTAAGATAAGGATTGCGTTATACGTTGTGCGTGTCGCACGAACTGTCAAAATAAAATTGATTGGATGTATTTAAATGTAAATGAACATAAAACTCCCGTTGCACGTGAACGCTAAAATTTGGCAAATTTTTAAAATTTCTTCTTATATGACTTTTGACAAGTATAACAGTGATATATTTTCGTGAAACAAAACGCAATCATATGGTTACTAATTTAATATTTACAATAGTTACTTGCATTTATTTAGAAAGTTTCATTGTAACAAGCAAAACTAAATTACAGCAAATTATTTAAAATAGAATTAAATTGATTTGTATGGAGAAGCAATTAATCAGCGCGATATGTAATACCAAAAGCTATAGCACAAACTGTTTCGTAATAAAGTGATATAAGAAAAGCTTGGGAAGCTTTATCGTAGAAATTTGGCATAGCCAATAAGTATAATATAGCAAATTTCCAAATAGCTGGAACTCAACTTCTTCATTTTTTAGTTGGAAGATTGGTCAATTCTCAACAAAGTGCATTTTTAAGCAGCAGGATCTGAAAAGCAATTTGCTCAACTATGCAAAAAGGAGAATTAAGGAAATGTTGAATATACAAGATATCATTTAATATCAAACACAAAGTTGCATAGAAACATATTGAATAGGAAACATACAGAATATTTTGTAAACCTTTTCATTATGAACGAAAGTAATATATTTTTTTTTTCATTGTAAATGAATGTCTTTGTTGTTGTTTTCATTATAAATAAATATATTTTTACATATAATTTTAATTTATATAAACTTGCATGTATTTAATGTTTAAGTTAAATTTTTATTATTTACTTAAATTTTGGTCAAATAATTTTTCAAAAAATCGCGAAGAGGAACGCCACTCCTGCTCTTTACGTCGGCGACGATAACCCTCCCTCACTATTTCCCTTGTCGCAACAAAAATAATTGAGTCATCGCTATGAGTCTCCTTTTGTCGCTCAAATTACTAGTCGCTATATTACTAATTTTAGTTTGAACTTACCAGGAATAATTAAAATGGTCTTCTGCTTCCAAAAAATCACTTTTATCTTTTCTTTTCTTTGTTTTAAAAAATCACTTTTTTTTGGCTTGTTGAGAGCGTTTGGAGGGAGGCCCTTCACATATATCTCTAGTAAAATGTTATAAATACTTTTTGAATAAATTCAACCTTAAGAATTTTTGGGTTAGTTTCAATTATTTGATGATTTTTTCTCACATTTTTTATTTTATTGACGAAATTAATTTGTGTTTTTGCTAGTTGAGTTGTACGCTGCAGTTAGTTGTGTTTTCGCCAACAGCATAAGAACTACAAAAAAAAAATCACTTAAGAAAAGTTTTTGCTTTATTAAATTTACGTTTATTTATTAACGTTATGTAAACAAGCGCTAACCATATGATCTTCTTTTAGTAACGCCCGCAAACTGTGCTCAACTAATTTTGAGTTCCGCGTTATTTATATATTTATTTATTTACTCACTTATACGTGAAATTCAACTAAGCAAAATTAACAGTCGAATTCAAGTAAATCTTAATAGTAAATCTTATACTAATTATTTTAAAAACTAGTATACAATATATAGGAAGATGTGAAAAAGGAATAATAAAATCAAAGTAAGTTGCAATAATAATTCATGTATAAATAAATAAGAAAAAAAAAAGTACGTACACTTCTAGCACCGAAGCACACCCACAACAAGAACAGATCAAGGTTCCACGTGAACCCATAAACCATTGCAAACATGCCTAAGCTTGGCAACCGAAACCTTAACAATATCATTTAGTTTTCGAAATAAAAAAAAATAGAATTTAAGAATGCAAGTTACTTTAATTACGACATAGGTAAATCGCGCGTATTAAGCAAAGTTGCTTTAATAGACTTTAAAGAATCCGATATTGACAATAAGTGATACACATCATTTAGTTTCCTGCAAACAGCTCTGGGCGGGCTAAACAGCTCATAATTGTGTTTACATTGAATAAGCTTAATAAAGATGAAGTGCCTAGAGAAGTGATTAGGGACCTTAAAGCTTATCTCACCAAGTAATGCGGGGGAGTCTATACTACCATTTATTAATTTGATTAAGAAGGAAACGCCAAGAATAAATCTACGTATCTCAGGTAACGGCAAAGATAACAGAAGCAACCTATTTTCATACGGGGAAAAAGAGAGGCAATCGGGCCCCAACCCAAATTCCTTAGGGCAAATAGCAAGAATTGCTTTTGAACAGATTCAATTGAATCTACATAGCACCTATAGGAAGGACTCCACACAACAGAGGCATACTCAAGTATACTAACCAAACACATGTGCAGCCTTCTCGTAACGTAAGGATCATCATGCTGTTTGGACCACCTCTTTATGAAACCAAGCGCGGACCTAGCTTTGCTTAACAAGAGCTCAATGTGCAAGTTAAAACGCAACCTATAGTCAAAGAGAACGCCTAAGTCTGTGAACGACTCGACGTCCTCCATCTTGTGTGAATCTATGAAATAATGGGTAATGAATGCCTTCCTTCTTGAGAAAGAAAGCTTCTTACATTTATTTAGGTTTAGTGTCATATTATTCGACGAACGCCATGCCACGAAATTGTTCAGGTCAGTTTGAAGCTGATGTGATTGCGGTTCTACGGAAAAGGAAGAAAACAGTTTCACATCATCAGCATACATTAAAATCTGGCTGGATTTAATTACTGAGGGCAGGTCAGTATAAATTAAATAAAATGGGTCCTAAGTGGCTGCCTTGAGGTACGCGAGACGTTGATCGGAACGGATGCAGAAATAGCTAGATTTAATATATTATAGAAGTATGACCGTAAGCTTTCAATAGTTCCAGCTGAGAAATCAAGCAGATGTTGCAGATGAGATTTTAACAGTGAAATATTGATTTTACGGAAATCATAATATTTATTTGAAAAAGTTGGATTTGAAACGTTAGAGCAGTTCAACGAACCGTCATGTTTGTTATGAAAGGATATACACATTGCTGAATGATGAGGATCCTCAGGTAAACTAAAAGCTGGACAACGATTTACACTAATCTCGGGGAATTTAGCAAAGCAAAGAGCAAGCAGTCTACCATTACAATTAGGAGTCCGGTTGTATTGAACTAAATTATGATTAAATAATTTGTCAAATTTCACAACAGCTCTATCAGATGTTGAAAAAGGAACCAAACAGCCAGAATTATCACTGTAACACCAAGTAACTTGAGACAAATTGAAGAAACGTAACGCTATAACTATATCGGTAGGTTTAGACTGCTTCGCAAATGAGGACGGCTTATTTCTTATATATGGAGATATCCGAATTTAGGACAATATAGGAGCAGATTACATATAGCTGTTTATTAGGAATTTTCGCTCGAGTGGCAATAAATTCAACGTCGGGAGTAGTGGGAAATTCAATTGAATAGGATGGGACTGCCGAAGATATGGCAATTAAAATACCACCACCCATGCGATTCAATCGGTTCTTTCTGAAAACCTGGAACGAATTACGGAAAAGTTCCGAAGAATGTAGATCAGGGTTTAACCAAATTTCAGTGAAGGCCAATCAGGAAAACTCCGTGCTCACTGAGTTAAGAAAAGTGCAACGTATTTTCGAGTTTAGGCCCCTAAAATTTTGATAAATGAGAGTCAATGAGCCTGAAGAAATATTTAGTTTTTTGAGAGAGAAAGGGCTACTGCAATACTATTACGGTGTCGATCTCGAGGGATTATGCGCCAACGTTTAACTGGGTTCCTCACTTTCACTAGTTGAGTAAAAATTACCAGTAACAACATGGGCAGCTGACATTAAGCGACATTTTGTTATCGTTTGTTACGAATCCGAACGTTTATCCACCATTTTATCACATGCATATAATTTACGGGCTGTGCATACGCACAAGGGTAACATTCGCGTATATAATTCACTTCCGGAATCAAGCGTCTTCTTATTTTTTGTTTTATAATGTAGGTTGATGAAATATGAACTACAATTCTTTTTCTTGTATGCATTTATTAGCACAATTAATTTAAAAAGAATGCGAGAAGAAAACCGTATTTAATTTGTTATTTGTGAGCTCACTCTCATTCTTCTTCCACTTCCTTACTCGCCTATTATACATAACATTTTCTCTTTTCTGCCAAATTGCCATTTTCTAAAAAGTTTACTATATATATCTGCTGGCTGTCCTCCAGTTAGTATGTATTTTAATTGAAAATTATAAATTCCACAAAGCTCACAAAATCAACCATTGAGATCAAGATAGGAAATTTTAATAAAACATATGCCATGTTCAACTGTTCCATATACACAGCATGTTCTCTTTTATCACTATCAAGAAAGCAGACGCAGAAAAGGCAATATCAATGCGCACTCCCATTATAAGATAAAATAGTGAACCAACTGTTTCTCGATATCAAAATTGCGGTTATGATGATTTGCGCGTATTACTATTAATAACATTTTTTTATGGTTTTGCACAATTCACGTTGACTTTCTCCAATAATTCGTTTCTACGTGTGCTTTGATTTTGCATTCTTTGATTCTGTTTAATTTTTACTTCCATGCCTAAGTGGTCAAGTGAAGTAATCACTTTGATTTCAAATTTTCCTCTAAGAAATTCAATAACCGGACTAGATATCTTTACCAATTCAGTTGTAATAGATCCATCACACACTCAAATTGTCAAAATAATTTTTTTACCCTTTATATTATCAATATATTATCATCATATTATCATTATATTATCAATATAAGCAAATGAATATTGTATAATAACTTTAAAGGCAAGCCTTTTTAATATTTTAGTAAAATGTCTATTGTAGCGTATCGTTGCTTGAATATAGGCTCTCCGCCAGCTTATATACCTTACCGCTTCGCTACTATGAATGTAAGAAAAGTTAAATATAAAGTTTTAGTAAATATAAGTAAGTGAGGTTTACCGGAATGGCTTTACAACTTAACGTAGCTTGGGCGTTCTGCCTCTTTTCACATTTTATTTCGTTTATTATCGCAGTTGTTGACTAGTTCGTGTTCTAACTGTAGCATTATCGATTCATCGTATTATACTCACTTATTAATCACTTATGCTAAGTTTACACTTTCTTATATTTCCACATAACGTAAATCTAGCTACAACCAGCTACAAAGAGATATATAATAAACGTCAGTTTATCGGAATCTTTCCACTAAATAACATTTCCAACAATCGATGTTTTATATTGCTTTTCTTGCGCTTTGCGAATAATATTTGAAATTCTGAAATGTTGTGCCATTCTTTTTGGTTTATTCTCTTGAAGTTTAAACTGATCTGAGCAACTACTTTCATCTTCGTTAGAATCTAATTCAGGAATTCCAATCAGCCCACAATTAGCATCATTACAATTTAGAACAATTTGAGACTCATGTTTGTCTCTAAGCAATACATTTCTTGAAATTTCAAATCTTCCTTAGATTTTCGTTCAAGTTTTTATTCCATCAGGTAAATGAATATAGCGGATGTTCCCTCTCGTTGCACTTTTCTATTCCGTTTTCTATACAGTGGAATAATTCTACGCTTCCGTAGAATTTACACATCTTCTTATTACATACCTTATGTTCAACACATTTATGTGATCTTAATATTTTTATCTTCCTGCCTCTATCAGATTCCAGTTGACTTAAGAACTTATATATTTTCACATTCGATAGAATACAGTACACACGATCTATTGACTAATCACACAGATTAGCGTGAATAAGTCCACAGTGTTCTTTCGCTCTATTCTTATTTTTGATAAGAGACAACTTATGCGGTTTACTAATTATAAAACCTATACCCACACCTATAATATGATCATTTTCTCGATGACAAATGTGCTTGTGCGACAATTGCATATCTTTTTCACCAACACCAACAGCAGCAATAACCGCTACAGTATAGCATGTACGTAAAGTTTGCACGTTTTTTTTGTGACCAAATATGCCATTATTTGGAAGATGGGTCACCAGAATGCAAAGAGAAGGTTACGAATCTACGTGATGTTGATGGGACTACTAGTGTCCCCTTGGATCGCGAGTCTAAGAATGGAACTGCTGGTACCTACACGGCAAGCGATTCGTGGTATTCGGAATAGCAAGTGATAGCGCCATCAATGTGTATTAATGCTTCAGAATTTAGTGCACCGCCATTGTCAACTAGTGTGCCTTCAGCTTCCCTACCAAAGATCAGTCAGATTGATTCGGCGGTGAAGTTATCGTCTACCGTTCCTGACGTCAATGCCACCGTCGGATAAAAATTTGAGCGAGTACTCTTTGACAGGTACGTTCGGGGGTGCTGATTACCGCTTAGTTAGAGAAGAGAACGCTTCGGAATGTTTATCAACTAGCGACGGTTTCTCTGTTTTAAAGCGCAAGTCTTCAGTTGCAAATAAGAATCAAATTAACGGTACGAACACCTCATTTGAGTCTGCCAGTGACTGGTATGCGTAATAGTGTTTATATCGCGTCTGACATCTGATACAGCTACTGAGCAGCGTAACGATTGTATTAAGATTAAATTATCTAATCGCGATTTTAGCAAGATTAGAATCTTTAAATTTTTCCTTTCTTCAACTAAGGGATATTGCTTCAAGATACTTGTGGCGACTAAGTGTTGCGGCAATCTACTTCCAGTTCATACCACATACATATTTAACTACATACATTATAACGTACGTATATATATTTATAGCTTTAAATATTTAGATATCTTTATAAACTAATATGGGTACATATATACATATATATCCCTAAATATCAAAATATCTTTGGGAACAAATTTATTCACCTATCTTTATGCATACCCGTCTCGATCGTTTCCGCTAGACAAATAATGGATTACTTGCATATAAGAATTCCCAGGGAAATAACCTTGTAAGCATATTTCACCAAATGACAAAATATGTGCAGGATAAAATATCGCGATTTCTCCCAAGGGCAATCATTGACTAATAATATATAATACTATATATATTATAAAAAATATGTAACGAATAAGCTTAAGGTGAAATAGATAAGACGAAGAAAATTCAGTTAATAAATATCATCTGAGTAAGTATTTTTTTTAATAATTCGACAAATCTAATGGGTTGACAGACACAAATAGAGCTACTTTATTTTTTTGGAAGACCAAAAAGATAAAAACATAACTACTAGTCGATACAGCATTTTATTGGCTAAATGGTTTTAGCCTAAGGGTCGTTTCGCTCACAATTTTGTCCCTCGTAGACAATCTAGAGCTGCAACAAATTTTAATCAACTTGGTAGCGATTCAAAAACTAAGAAACTCTATCTTACTTCTCTGTCACAGTGTTCGCGGTTTAAACTCAAGATTATCGACAATGCTTTTTAACTCAATTAATTGTGAATTTTAACATTATTGTATTTAGGGAGACATAACTTAAGTCCATCCAGGATGTTGAAGTTTTTTCTACTATCATGTGTACAGGAAAGATAGTATTAATGAAAAAGTTGGTGAAATTCTTTTTGTTGTATTGAATTTTCTTGCTCATTTAGTTATAGTGTCAAATCAAGCGGACGAGTAGTAACATATTTAGTTATACATTCCATTAGTCACTTTTTGCTCACAAGTGAGGTGTATTCGCGATTAAGGCCTACGGATTTGATTCTTATGTTAGGGGATTTTCATCTTCCGGACCTGATGTGGGGTTTCAATGGTGATCATAGTCATTTTACATCTGTTAATTTTCCGACTCCGTATTACGGGTTGTTTGAAAGAATGTATGACCTTGGCTTGTTTTCAGTTACTTATATTTTCAATTTCAATGGCCGTCTTCTGGATTTTTATTTTTCAATAGTGCTACCCTATTAGTCCCTCGCTCAAACACGTTTGTATTGCCGCAAGATTCCTATCACCATTTTGTTGGATTACGCATCGTATTTGGTTGCGTTATAAATTTAATGCACTTTAGAGAAAATGCTATGTTGACTATTTCCAAAAAATGAAGAGTAAACTACTGGTAATATCTAAGAGCTTTTACAAATGTATTAATTCTAAAAATCAGGTTACTCGTTTCTCTTCATTTATGAGTTACAATAATACTGAGTCCTCTAAAACGCCAGAGATTTGTATTCTTTACGCAGATTTTTCGATAGTTGTTATAGTTACAATAGGTTTAATGGTGATTCGTATGCGTACCGATTAAACACGTTTGACATCTTCCCGCACATCATCTTCTCTGAGGGTGGGGTCTTCAAGGCGCTGTGTTCAGTGAAATCGTCTTGAGCTCTAGGTCCTGATTGTGCACTGTCGGGGGCACTGAAGGGGTACTCCCTTAACAGTTATTTTTAATAACTGTCTTAAGAACGGATACTTTCCTGAAATCTAGACGCATTTTCATTTAATTATGAATTCTAAATGAATTACTGGCTATAAATTTAAGATTAGTATTTTTATAGTTCGGCTGATATTGCAAGTATAGCAGAATTTACTTAAATAAATAAATCAACAAAAATATTATCCGGAACATACCATATGTTTTCCAAATATTTTTGGTACATCTTACCATCAAACGCTTTAATTAAAACGTCACCTTTACCAAACGCCAAAATAGTTGATTCACGAATTTCTTTAGGAGTTCACAAACTCATAAAATGTTGAAGCCAACCTTTCTTATTACAAATAATATCATTTCCCTCTGAGCCTACATACTAAGCGTTTTCTTTTGAAGCAAGGAATGGAACGCCATCTACAAACACAACTCCTGCTGATGGTATTGATTGACATTTCGAATGACAATCTCTCTTCTAAAGGCTATCGTTCTTATGCAAAACCAACTTGCCGTTCCTTCTTTTGCAATTTCTAATATTCTAACCCAGATTTTGCAAAGGAAAGAGTGACACGTCATAACACATTGTATGTGAATGTGAGGCCATCTGCAGAATCAGACATCAAGAGTATGGCGAGCATTTTAGAACGCTGCACACAATACGGTGCTCCGGAGCAGTGTTCATAAGAATCCAAAACTACACGGCCAGAGGCAGGGGAGAATACAATAGATCTTTTAGATCACGGTACGGATTGGCCAGTCAGTTAATAATAATAATATCGCCTTCCAAGACATTACATCTACATTATTCTGCGAAGCTACAATATTATTTTTTTGATTTTAGAGACCAATTTCCGAATCATCACCTGCCAAGGACCTAAAGGAGTATTTGATTTTTCTAGCAAATGCTGTCGAATTGGTACCAAATTTGTTAATCCCAAGCAACTCTCCTATATTTCTTTATTGTTTTTGTAAGCAACTTTATCAGTAAATGGCTCAGAATTATCAACTTTGTAACTTTCTATAACAAATGCAGCATGGCATGCCTTTTAAATGACTGTCGTTTCTACATACAATTCTTCAATTTTCAAACTATTTTTAAGAACTGTAACCATAATATTTGGACGATTTATTTGCTTCCATAGGTTATTTTTATCTCTCTCAAGATGTGTATTTAGACGAGTAGACGCGATGCTTTCTTCGAATTTCTTGCTATGGGACAATAGTTTTGTTTTGATTTCACTCAATTATGATAAAATGCCTGCTTTGATTAAATCCGTAAGATTTTTAGTTTGTTTCTTTATGGTATCAAATGAAAGATTCGCATTTTTTGCAATCAAAAGAAATTGAAGTCCTGTTTTTTTAAAAATAATCTTTATTGCCTGAGTCTTTGTTGGTACATTTTGTATTACACAATTATAATGCTGGCAACCGTTAAAAATCGCACAAACGGAAGGTTGATATTTTTTACAGGGGAACGAACAATATCCACAAATCGATGTCATTTTGTATAATATTAATAATTTTTATGTAGCGGCAAATCAAATGTGTTTGTATAATTTTGAGTTATGGAACACTTTTTACAATTTGTTCCGATGTTAGAACTTTAAAATTATTTTATAATATTCGATTATAAATTACACACCAACATTTTTTTATTTAATTATTCATATACAATTTTTATTTATTGTGTGTTTTCAAAAATTAAGAATAGGTTATTTTCAGGCAAGGCTATAAATTTTTTCTGATCTCTAGCTATGACATTGACAGATTTCAATCCGTTTAATTTTGTCAAAGCACCCGAGCACGCATAAAATGACTTATTCAATCGCACTATTTTGCATTGAAACATTCTACGATTTCTATTTGTCGCAATAAACGTTTTAGAAAAAATTTTCCTATATTATTTTAATTGATAATTTGAACCTTATAGAAAATGTGGAAAAATATTCATTGTCCATACACACTTCAGCATGGATTTCAGCTGCAAAACAAATTTGCATATCCTGCTTAATAAAGTATCTATAAAAGATTTCATGGTTCAGTATGAGTTACCATATATTGCAATTTACGAATATTTCCGTAACGGTTAAGATTGATTAAATATACAAGTATGTCTGAAAAATATTTCTATTATCAGGGCACTTACTGTATTACGGAATGTGAACTATAAACAGAACTGATGTATGGTATAACTGCTGTTCCGTTTTTGGTGGATATATACCTATAGAGCTGGGAACACAATATTGAGAAAATTTCACGGAAGGTTACGATAAGTCCTCCAAGACATTAATATGGACGACAGAATCAACTAGAATCAAGGAGTTGCATCAACACTACCCGACAGTAAAAACAACAAACTTTCCAATCTGTACATGGTATTACAAAAGCCAAAATTTTCTTTCATAAGTGATAATTATATAGTGGTTGTTAATCATATGAAAGACCAACTTCCTTGTGTACAATCAAAAGTAGTTGTAAATTTATAAGGATTGGCTTTGGGCGAAATGGCAACAACGTTTGATACGTTGGAGGTAATCAATATTATGTTGATAAAATCAAAAATATTCGTAAAAGATTTGCAGATGCAAAAGCGTACCTGGGCCGAGCTCCTACTTACCGCTCTTCATAGCCCGCGGTAGAGATTTAGAAACATATTAAAAAAAAAGGCTTTGTGGCCAAAAAAGTTAACTCTGGCGTATAATAAATTTTCAGTGACCGTTAACACAAAATCCCAGTCATAATTGGACCGAATGGCAACTGAGTTGCTATCTGCGCTATGTTGCTCGTTTAGAGTGCTACTTATTTCCACCCATCTATGTGGTCGGTTTTTGTGACTTATCGAATATCTAATAAACAAGAAATAACCAAATTTAATAGTTGGCCACATTTTCAAAACTTTCAATATTAAATCGCACAGACACCGTACTAAGAGGTGCTTATGGGGATGAGCTGCTCCAAAGAACATAACGCTACTTATTTGTGTAACAAAGAAGTCTGGCCATTAGAATATTTTTCAGAATGTATGCGTGCAAAAAAGAGAAAAAATGAGATTATTTGTATACTGAAAAACAAAACGATTATTTGGTGAAATAATTAAAAAGCTTTGGCGATTAAGTAAATTGTTTGCTTATTGTTGGAAAGTTTGTAGTATTGCTTCTGGAGGTAATAACAACCGAAACTAAGCTAACATGATGCGTGAAAATATGAGTCGGACACTTTGTGTTAAGGATTGAGCGATTAACTCTTTATTTGACGAAATACTTAAGTAGTAATATTCTAGTGATTTTGTTTAAATTAGTGCACTTTGAATATATACGATATTAATTCTAAATATATTGGAAACAGCTAAAATTTAAAAATAAAACTTTCAAATCAAATATATTGAATATTGAAATAAAAATATTAAAATATTAATCCTAAACATTCTGCAACAAATATATACTTCTGATCAGTCAAAAGTGAATTGTTATAATCACGGTTGTGACCTCAACGCCTTCTATAAAAACTTGAAATCAATCTTTTTCCTGAGATTAGATTCCAGGTTAGGTTCAAATCAGTCCAGGAGTTTACCTACATTGAACATTGTGTTAATCATGGAACAAGTCTTCCAAACACACATTGGCTGAAGGAATTTCTTAAAATTAATTGCTACCAATGACGCAAAAACATTAGTGGACCTTTTATAGCACTGGCAATGCAGATGCAATTCTACACAGCTATGTAAACTATGCCAAAAAAAAGAAGAAAGCTCACCTTTCGTAAGCTGCGAATTGTTGGAGCGCATATACGCTTGAGTATGTTATGAAGCTTAGTTTCTTGTAGGAGTAAATTAACATGATTTGTTTAAGTACTTATTTATAAATATTACATATTTGGTTAATTTTTTAACAATACAAATACAAAGCAATAAGAGAATATAAGAATTCATATAGTGCATATGATGTACACAGCGTAGGAAAATGGACAAATGAAAACCTCCGATTAAACTTAAATATCACAGAATGGGCTGTAAAATAATTCATATGTTAGGCTGTTGCCATAATGAAGCTTTGGTTTTCAGGCCTAGTAAAAAAATTTAAACATATGGAAAACAATGTCAATATAGTTCAACGAACAAAAATAAACCTATCTCTCATCCGCCTGAGTGGCCGAATAGGCAAGAGTCTGGACTAGCAATTCAATGGTCGTGGGTTCAAACCTCAAGTGCGGTAGAGTTTTAATAATAATAATAATAATATTAATAAAAAAAAAATAAAGCCGAGAGCTTTAGATGCTAGTGTTTTTTAAGACTTTAGTCTTAAAGTTTATTCTCTGGCTAAATTTATATAATAATAATAATAACAATAAACCTATCTCAACAGAAAAAAGATGTTTACGAAATTTTCTCGTGCAGAGGATTTACTACGTTCAATTAAGTATATTTTTGACTGAATTAAATAAATTGAAACGGCTGAAACTAAACAAATATTTTTGTTTTATTAAATTAAATCGTGGTGGTGCTGCGCAGATGTTTTTTGTAAATATCTCGAGGTCCAGATATTTATATACTTCAGTATGATATAGTTTTTCGATTTTACGTGCTGTGCGCTTCCTATCTATCCTATCCTATATTGCACTGACCCAAAGAGGAAAGTTCGAAGTTGTTGAAAACCCAAAGTTTAACTTCCATTCACATTTGTTGAGAAGTGCTAGCTATACGGCAGCTAAATAGTTCCATAGTAATTCGCATGTTTCCTGAATGATTCAACTCCAAATTAGAAGGTCTTTTTGTAATGACGGAGGGCGGCTGTGTGAGTTAAATACAACCGATGTCTGAACATTGGCGCAAATACTAAGATAAATAAGAAAAAAAACCTGCATTTGACTAAGAGCTTTTACAAATGTATTAATTCTAAAAATCAGGTTACTCGTTTCTCTTCATTTATGAGTTACAATAATACTGAGTCCTCTAAAACGCCAGAGATTTGTATTCTTTTCGCAGATTTTTCGATAGTTGTTATAGTGACAATAGGTTTAATGGTGATTTGTATCCGTACCGATTAAACACGTTTGACATCTTCCCGCACATCATCTTCTCTGAGGGTGGGGTCTTCAAGGCGTTGTGTTCAGTGCAATCGTCTTGTGCTCTAGGCCCTGATTGTACACTGTCGGGGGCACTGAAGCGGTACTCCCTTAACAGTTATTTTTAATAACTGTCTTAGGAAACGGATACTTTCCTGAAATCTAGACGCATTTTCATTTTAATTTTGTTACTCAAACCATATGCTCGTTGTTTGCATGAAAGATTTGTTTACCTTTTCTTTATTATGTTCGCCAGAAGTAGATATATAAAAGAGACTTCAGGGTGTTTTGAACCTTGCGCTTTGCAAGATGTTGGTTTTTAAGAAGGTTGTTAGATGAATGACAACTTTTGTTTTTAGTGAATCCACATTTGTTACCTTCTGCAACTTTTCGATAGCTTTTTCCGACATATTTCTTAATTTTTAATGTAGATAAGTAAGCAATTATCTCATACTTGTACAGCATATAATGTAATTCATTAAAGATCGACTTTATGTAAAATAATCTTTTTTAGAATACTCGATCTAGAGTACTGATTATGTATTTTTTCGGAAATGCAACTTGATACACATTCCTTTTTTTATTATATATAGATAAATGGAAAACAGGGAACAAGTTTGACGTTTGTTTTGTCTACAAACAACCAACATCACACAAATAAAAATAAAATCACACAAACGTATTTCACATTGAGAAACTTTTTTACGCCACGCAATAAATCATCTATTATTGATTTGCTGACTCGCAGAAAAAGACATACGAACGCATGCTAAAATAAAATTATATAAAATTTTGAGTAAGAGGAAATAAAGTGAAATAAACACCTTCAACAGAACAAAAAAAATTAAAGAATCCAAACATTGCTTCAAAAAAAGTTCAACCGAGTAGTTAAACAAAATTACAAGTTATTTAACATCAACTGAAAGAACAATATGTAAGTAATTTTTGGTCAATTGATTATAAATTAATTTTACGTCAGCGGAGCTTACAGGTGAATTATCAATGTTAATAATTATTCTTTGTCAGATATTTATGCTATTAGGAGAGGACGAAAAAGATTGCTAGAGCCTAGAGTCTGGTATTTTTTTATCTCCATTTTACATACTTATGCATTATCGTATGAATTTATCTAGAAGGAATTTACCTTAAAGTGAGCTACGAGTCAAAACTTACTTTTGTGTTATATACTAAGAGAATTTAAAATTTTTCTTTTTGGTGCAGCTGCTTATAAATAAAACAATTTTGTTTGATATTTATTTTGCTTTCGATTTACAGCTATTTTTGCTTTGCTATTATGAATGCAACTTTGAGCAACCTGAAAAACCAATAAAAACTCAAAACTATACATTACAAACGTATTCGGTAAAAATTGAAATTATGACGGACTATAACATTCGATAGGTCAATTTTTATAACTTTGGACAGATGCTACAGCATCGCCAAATGAATATAAGTGAAACTTTTTAAAATTATCTATGGTAGTTTAGGAGCAATGGGTAAAAAACAAATTTTCCATTTCTTTTGAAACCCAAAAGTGTTCTCACATTACGTAATACTGTAGGCGTGTTCTTCAACCGATTTGGGACATTTTCAAAACCAACGTGCGTGCAAGAACTTCCAATATTTCTGCCAAATTTGAAGCTCACAGTTTGATTTTTGGGACCAGGCGAATGTTTACAACAGACAATACCCTGACGAACAGACGAACATGCTTAAACCGTTTCAGATCTTGATGCTGATTCAGAACATATATTCTTTGTAGGGTCACTGAAGTCGCCTTGTCGGCGTTGCAAACGTTTGAGAAAATGAATAATCCTTCGTTGATAGGTATAAAAAAGTCATTTTGCTTTAGAAGAAGGGTGATGCGACGCCATTTTGCCAAATTATTTTTCACAGCTGATATTAGAAGTTTGCGTTAATTTTGATAGTTTTTTGTGTGAAAAAGCTATTGAGAAAAATTGGTACAATGTATATATATATATTTCAAAATATTTCCCATCATTTTTCACAACTTTTTCCCATTTTTTTGGCAGCACGACGATACCGCGTCCAAAGAACGACCTTGGTTTAGCACCGATTCGATCAACGACTAATTTTCGCACTTCTTCAACGTTATGGAACCGCGTCTCAGCCAAACCATGCTGCATTGATCTGAACAAGTGGTAACGAGAAGGCGCCATATCTAGTGAGTGCGCTGGGTGTGGCAAAATTTCCCATCCGAGATGCAACAGTATATCATTGACAACTCTTCTAATATGTGGCCGAGCGTTGTTATGTCGGGGGATGGCTTTCCATTTATTAACCGCTATTACTTGTCATTTTTGCAATTGACGTCGGTGAACACCTGCGGTAATAGTTTTCGATTTTAGCAGCTTATAATACACTCCACCTTGCTGATCCCACCACATGCGCAGCAAAACTTTATTGCCACGAATATTCCGCTTCATCGTCGATGTGGATAGCTCTCCTGGACTAAGCCAAGTCGCAATAGATTCACTTTTCATCGTCAGCCACAATACGCCTCAGAAAAGTCTTCTTTCTTTGCCTGACAAACAATGAAACGGCGATATTAAAATTGTTCAAAATAGCATTTTTAGTCAATTCGTAGCCATTTTCGCACTGGTCTTTCCTATTTCTTTACAGTTGGTACCTGTGTAAGTCATCTATCGAAAGTAACGCAATTGTCTAATATTTATGGCATTTTTATGTTTTTGTCGATGTTTAATTTTGTGCTTAATTCCACTTTGGTCGATCTCTGTAACTACTTGCAACTGTTTTATTATTCGCAAATAAATTCCAACAAATTTTCTTCCTTTAAAATATATTTGCTGTTATTGTGAAAGTACACACGGAACATTTGATAGAGACATTGGAAGCTTTTGGACGCAGGTTGGTATAGAAAATGGGCCAAATTGGGCAGAGCAGAAGATCGCAATGGAGCATAAACTGAATGCAACTCGGTTTTCCTTAACAAAAATTTGGGGGTATTTGCACGTTACTTAGAAATTATAAAAATAAGAAGTCTCCAATTTTCCACATTTACTTTACGAAACATTACTCTTTACGTGCAAAAATGGAAAAAATCAGCCATGCCCACAAAAAAATACAAGTGATTAAATTTTATTTATTTCTTTTTTTTTTGAGAATTTACGCTTATTTCCCACAACGCAAACAGGACAGAATGTTTAACACTATTTGGTAAATTTCTCAAATGAAGATATATAATCTGCCTAAAAATGGGTCAATTCCAAAAAGAATATGGTGGACACCGTGATCGTGGTCGTGGTGGTTTAATTTTTTCTTAAAAATATCAGCGAAATGGGTATTGAATAAAAAAAACTTGGAGAGCAGAATGCGAAAAGCATAGCGATAGGTATGCGAGATTCAGCCCCCGCCGAATATAACTTTTTTACTTGTTTATAATTAATTTAATGTCTTATGTATATGAAAAGTGCACATTTGAGGAAACTTTGGCCATGATAAGGCCTGGACATCGTAATGACATTAGACTTTTCTGATAGGTTTTAGCATAGTTTAAAATGTCAAAACTGCACTTGAAAAACTGTGCTCAAATTTTTTATAATCCACTTTGTATCTTGTAATTTTTCGACAAGTTTATACCCTATATGGCAAATAGTAATAATAAATTTTTTTTAATCTTTTATATTAATAATCCGAATTACGCTAAATGGTATGGTTTCTGCTTTCATCGTAAAATATATGACCTTCTTATAAGGGTTATTTCCCTCCCTTTGTGGTACGAATGGGAATGCACAAAGTAACGGAAAAAGTAGTATTTTTGGCACTGGTCAGCTGTTCTCGACCGCTAGTGCCGGAGTTGCTTTCATCTTTCTTTAACCACACCGCCTAGCTTCAGAAAAACCTGTATGCAATAGCCTTTCACCACAATCCAGCTGTTTTCACTTTCGAGCCGAACATACACCAATTTTACCCTCACTTCCTCCACTCCTCTAGCTATAATCCTTTTTAACCTCAGCCTGCCTATTGATAGAGCTTAAACATATTGTAAAAAATTGTTTACTACTTTGATTTGAAACTGTTTACTTTTAAATTTGCTATACTTTTAATCGATAATCTCTGTAATGTCGTGATTTAAGCCTTTAATCTTTATATCGTAGTGGTGATAATTCAGCTGAATACACATTGCAGCCGGTAATGAGTGAACAAGTAAATAAACTCAGATTACAATTTACAGTAAGTCCGCACACATAAAAAGTTTAGGGATTTCCACAAACGAAGTTTTCGCTATAAATATTGAGACGAAGCGGTTAAGCTAAGCAGTTGAATAGCGAAATTCAATTGAGATATTCGCTTGAAAATGAACTAAAATAAAAAAAAAGAGGTGTAATTTCACTTCATATTTTTTGTTTTACATTTACAATGATCATTTCAATTTACAATCCCGCGATGCAAAACTGAAAGTTGTGAGTACCACCTTCACGAGGCGTAATTAAAAAGCGACCGAGTCACAATTAGTGAAATTAAAACTTAAAATACAATAGCTAAAAACTGAACTCAAATTGAGAAAATTGCATACGCGGCAAAGCAGTTTAAATACATAAAATAAGCTGGAGAGAATATTTTGCATACTATTTTGATTATAATGCCATAGCAAAGAAGACTCCAGTTAAACTTTTTGAGCTGCGTGACAAAGCCAAATGTAACGATGAGACAAGTTCATTTTTCGAAGCTTTGCAAATCACATTTGCAAGTAATGTTAAATGAATTAAGATTGACAACAATCGTCATCAAAGATTTAAAATTTGGTAATCAACAGCAATTAAGTGTCGAAATTCGAAAAACATAAGCCTCATCTGTTTGCCATGTCCATGGAATTTAATGCTAAAGGTGAAACTTTAGAAAAAAAAAATCAATATGCATCAACCATGTTCAAACTCAACGTTAAGAAAAAATGTATTTACTTCATGACATGATGTTAATGCGAAGTGAGCACACTAAAACGTGTGAAAAATCAGTTGGAAATGCTACATCAGGACTTTAATAGTTCAATTTTTGATAGAAGTAAAAATAATCGTCAAAAAGTTTTAAAAACTGTCATGCTCACAAAAATTAACAAAAATATTCCTACTATATGCTAGATAACTTCAAAAACTATTAGAACGGTTTAATTGCATTGTTATGGAAATCTCCGTGAATATAAAGTATGACAGCAAGCACGGGAAAGGGGTGAGTCCTCCAAAATTATCTTCTCGCGGCTAGATACCGGATGAATGTATTGAAGATTATGCTCCCAATATCGAACGCCTTTTCCGTCTTTCAGTTACATTACTGCAGGAATTGCTCTGTTTATCAGGCGAACTCATGATTAACTGTTGTTTTCAGGAATTCTGAACCAAGAATTCTTTCATTTTCTGACGTAGTTGGTTTCATATTGGCTCAGAAAATCGGAAGTTCGGTAGCTTAATTGAATAAAAAGAAAACGTAAGCGGACGTTAAAAAAGATAAACTTAAATCTTATTTAGAACATTGCAGATGTCACAACTATCACACTACGATCGTAAATGCCAATTATGGCGTAACACATGATTTTCCACGTCTCAGATAGAAATCAAACAGCAATAATTAATTTATCCAGCAATTGTTAAAAAAAAGCACGTTAAAACGCTACCACGTAGTAGTGCTTGGCCGATCATCAATTATCCTACCTACTTCGATTACCGCAGTGAAAAATGAAGCAAAATGAACAAGGGATTTGAATCGTACAAGTCTGGTCCAAAATAAAAGCATTAAATTTAGCACAGTGCATTTGTACATATACAACACGAACAAGTAAGAAAATTATATTTGGCAGCGATTACATTTTTTATACCAATCACCCTGTGCTACTTGTCATTAATATATAGTCTTTATATAGTGTCTGAAGCTTCTTTCTTGGTGCAGCAAATGTTTTGATGAAAAAATGGAATTTTTATATTTTATACTATTCGGTAGGTGTGACGGATTTAGTCGATCTTGAGTAGGTGTCGCAGGGCCATCCATAGAATATAAATGCAAATTTTCATCGTTGTACGTGTTGTCGTTTATAAGCAACGAGCAAAACACCACATTTTTTTATCTTTGAGGTTGTCCAAGTTATATTGTATGATGTACAAGCCCTACGATCGATTTAGCTTAATTTCAGTACCAACCTGCGTGCAAGAGCTTCCAGCATTTTTGCCAAATTTGCAACTAACTGACTGCTGCGTTTTTGAGACCAAGGGAATATTTATTATACACAGACAGACGAACATACTTAAGTCGGTTTAAAATTTTATGCTGATTAAGAATATATATATTTTAAGCGATACATGAGACTTCCTTCTCGGTGTTACATACATTCCGACAAAAGAAATATACCCTTCACCCTTCGGTGATGGGTTAAGAAAACAAATAAAAACTTTTTAGTCGCGCAAAGCCGACAAATTTAATGCCATTCTTTATTTATTTTTGTGATATGAACCAATTTTTACTATTTTATAGTAAAAATTAGATCATTGTGCCACGTAAAGGCTTACGTGAGAACAATTTTATGAAATGGAGTTTTCAATAGCATTCGTTGCTGGAAAAATTTCGTCAAAATAACTCGACGATTGAAACTTACTGGTGGGCAGGGGTCAGCCATGCTTAAATCAATTCAAAAACTGATTCTGAATTGATCGGTACAATAAAGGACGGGCCTATCGCAAGACTTTCAGAGTTTTATGTACATCTCTGCTGTATCACAGATATGTATATACAGTCTGAACTGGAATTAATAAAGATCTAGGGTCTAGCTCAGTCCCTTCTGAATGTTGATGACGTCTGCATGAAAAAGTAGTATTCGCTTGCACAGTTTCATAGTTGATAGTCTTACTACATACCAAAAAATCAGGATCTGCGAAAAAATACAAGCGCATCTTAGATAAGAATACACCATTGAGCGCAAAACATCAATCTACACTAGATCTGCAAAATGGATAAGGTGCAATGCAAGATACCATTCCCATAAGCATTATCTAAATATAAGTTTCTAAACGAAAATATTCTAAGTATCGATTTCATAAAACGTTGTTCAATATTTGAGTTAAAAAATTGGCCCCGAAATGTGTAAATACTGCTCTACCATTAACTGTGGACTGTGATAGAAAATCCGAAGTGTGGCAGATTATAATCGTGAGAGGACGGAAGATGCGAACAAATGCAGAAAGT
Source organism: Glossina pallidipes (assembly GCA_000688715.1). Classification (NCBI taxonomy): domain Eukaryota; kingdom Metazoa; phylum Arthropoda; class Insecta; order Diptera; family Glossinidae; genus Glossina; species Glossina pallidipes. The sequence goes on from KK499965.1 coordinate 369,131, forward strand.
ATATTATGAACAAAAAATTATTAAGATCTTAAGAGCAAATATGAGTTGTCGAAATGCAGAAAATAAATTCACAATAAAATACTGAGATTTTGAGCCGAGCAAATAAGGAGCATGAAATCAGCTTGATGAATTGAGTCAAATGGAAAATGAATTGAGAGTTCGTTTTTGTTACAAATCTGATATTTCGATTGTCAGGCTCTGTAGAGGTAGTTTGGTCAGATCGGTGTTCACTGTCCGTGATATTTGCATTCTTGTAATTTTTTATAATAGTAGAACTAATTCAAATTGTTTTTGCTATTTTTCCTTACTTAACTTACAATGGGTTTTCTAATCTCTTGAAAAATTTCTTTGTGTATATGTATATTTTCTGACTTATTAAGAAAAAGAAATAAAAAAAATTCTCTTTAATTGATATATTATTATTTACGTGAACGAAAATAAGTACAAAAACTAAACATGATTAACTAAATATGTTTTTTTTCGAATGTTCTATTGATGTTTTCGTTTCATTTAGATTTTTTTCAATTTTTTATGGGGTTAAAGTGTATTTTATGCTTACAACTCTACCTACAGCCAAAACAGAAATCTTGAAATGTTATTCAATATAAATGTTTGCCTTAAGAAATATATTTTTTGGTACTCAACCCATAAAAACAGTTTTTAATAAGAGAAACCCCAATTTTCGGTACTGTATGTAGACTTTATCGGGCTATTGTGTGTTAATTATTTGTGTGCGACTTTAGGAATATAAAACTTTTATTTCGTATAAGCGTTTAATATTCTAAAGCGATATTAATTTATGAATAATGAAGTAGAAGACGACAATTTAAATACGTAATGTATAATTGTCCGTTCAACAAAAATAAAATTAAAATGAGGAAACAATTCTTAAGAAGGTATGAATTTAGAATCAAGTTACTTATACACCCAGAAGTATATTCATCATGTCGTTCCAGAAGTGAGGCTTGAGTGTACAAAGATGAAGAAGCTGTTATTTCTTTTCTGAAAATTTAAAAGCCTATGCTTGCATATGTTTCAATATAAAGTTTTTTTGACAATTCACAAATAAAATCACTGACGAATTTATTGGTAGATACATAATTCATGTAATGAAACTTAATAAATTTAAATGCACGGTACAAATTCTACTTGTTCGTTAAACCTGCTGTATAAAAACCAATTTGCTTAACTCTTTCTGAACAACTATTTTGACAAATGCATGTCTTCATATATGTAAATAAACGATTATATTATGATTGAACTTTTTTTCCCATATATTCGATTTTTCACTGATTGATTGTTGATAATCACCAGACATGCATAAAACTAGAAACAGTTTACTTTTTTTGTTTCTTGTATGTAAAAAGATCTTTAATACAAAGAAGACCTAATTGATGACAACGCCTTCTCCATTCAAGTTTCCACACACTGAACAAAGAGCACACACATATACAATGAAAAAAAGCAAGTAATATTTAGCCAACCTTTATAATTCAGTGAAAAAATTAAACTGAAATGTTACGAGAGTCAATAGGAGACACAATACACGCAAGAGAATGTAAAACTAATAACATAACTCTGCGTCTATATTAAAATCCATATTATATGATAATACGATACTTTTTAAAATTATTTGTTCCACTTTTTAAGCTAAGTAAAATTTCGTCTTCATTAAAGTATTAAAACATTGCTTATCATTGGCAAAAATGTCAGGATTTACAACCGGAAGATGTAGGAAATAATTCGACATTAATGTTGCACTACTTTTAAATGTGCTTATCTGTTGATAGTAGTAGTAGTGGATTATTATACGTCGCAAGAGTCATAATATCTGTGAAATTAAATGTCCTTTCGGAAAATTTGCAATTATGTAGTTGTGGAATAAACATAGGAAATTGAGACGTGTGCTAAAAACCGAAAGAATATCTATCCATTCAGCATATAATCCTCATCAAGACGCAAGATAATGGATAAAGTATATATTTAAATGAGGTAACAACGTATGTGTTAGAAACTTTTTTGTGCGTGGCACACTGCGTTATATTAAGTAATATTTTAAATAAGTTTACCAGTTAAATAATTACTTAGCCGTATGCTAAGAAAAAACATGACTAGTCACAAGTTAATTTGCCAATTTACGTGTAATAAGTTTATTGAAAATTATGCCAGAAAAACACCTGAGCAAATACTGAATTTTGAATCTACGATATGTAAAAAATATATTACAGCTAGTTGGTGCAAAATTCTTACGTGCTTGGTTAGGTCAAGATAACTTGAATAGTTTTACACCCTGTACATTATTTAAAGTTCTACAGACGTTAAACTAAATGCGATTAATGCATTGTTGCTATAAATATAAACAAGTTGAACACAATTGGAGTAGTATGCCGTAAAATTATATGGTTGGCGAAATTTGCATTACGATTATATTTTCTACCGATAGACAGCGAACTATACTCAATTTGTTTATGTACATTGCAATATTACATTATTGCATATTGCTATTGTAGTCATTGTGTTGAGCACTTAAATCATCTAAATACGTTGCACACAATTTTCAAATAGGAATCACGATCACATATATTAAAAACAAATATGATGGTTGATTTTTAAGTTAAGATGGAGTGTTTCGTTTCAACTGGCTATTATACCTCAAGACCAAGGGGAAGGCGCAAATGTTACCAATGTTATGAGAGTATAATCACGTATCTAAAAGTCCATGTTTTTGTTTTTCGGCTGGTTTCATCCTTGGTTCATGAACATCTTGTTTTTCGGATGGGGGGCAGTATGCAAAACAGCTGTTAAATACATTCTCTTATACTTGTCAAATTATGCGAACGTAAAATAGCTCACATTTGGACATTCCGAGCTAGTCCAACTCCGTTTGGAGTTGGATTTTTAAGAGGAAACAGCTGTAAATAGGGAACAATATATAAAAATTGTCTACTTGCAAACAGCTGAACCAACAGAAAAACTTTTTAAATTTGTGAAAGATAAGTAAATCTTTCTTTTTCTCTTTGTTGTATTCCACATCTAATACTCTTAATTCGCCACAGCGTGTAATCAAGTGTGTATCATCAGTTTTTTTCACATTTCATCATATACTGTCATTATCATTGATAAATCGCAAAGGAGCAACAGATAATACAAACTCCTACTGAATATATTGGTCTTGTCACTTATAACTATAATCCAATTTAGTAAGCAAAACGAAAAAAATAGGTAAGTAAAATGTTGTAATTAAATAATTAAGTAATGTTGCGGACAATATATACATCAGGTGGACAGGTTCCTTTGCTCATATTACATCATGTGGCAATAGAGGAACATCGAGATTTGGGAAAAAAAAATCTTATAAGAAGTTGATGGGGTTTGCGGGACCCTTCAAATCCTCTGGCGGCGGCCGGCAATGTGTAAGTAAATGTTTTTATATATCTGTCAACAACGTAAATTCAAATATACATATTATTTTGCGTGTCAAAAGAGACTTTTAAAGATAGTAGTAGATAAATATTGGTGCGAGTAACATCTTGTTATTCTTTGCATTTCGTTGTGTACAAAACGGTGTTGCGACCACATGAAAATTACGGCAGTAAATTTTTGATTTGTTTAATCAAGGTAATTTATTTCGACAGCGGTATCGATGTTTCGCTAGATGCCTCTTAATTGAAGCGAATAAGTAAGGAAATAAGAACCGGCAGATCACCTGCACTTCTATTGAAATAAAAGATACGAAAAATAAATGCCCTTTAAGATGTTTCGTGAAAATTAAAAAGTTGGCTTTTATTTCTAAAACTAGGTTTGATCAAATGATGATGAAATGAATTTTAAAACATTATAAATTCTTTTTAGATAAACTAATTAATATATTGTATAAAATAAAAATAAAATCATATAAAAATTCAAAGTTTTCCTAAGAAATGAAAATATGAAATTATTCCGCATTTTATCAAAAATGTTACATAATTTTGTTTTTGTTTACATTTGTATAATTTCCTCAATTTTCGCATCTGATAATTGATTTTGCTCTTTTAATAATTGTTGGATGGTCTCTTGAAAGCATCTTTCATTACCGATTTACTTCTGGAGCAAATCGCTTGTGGCAAATAGCCCATTGTTTCTTGGCTTTTATTTTGTCAACTCCACCTGACAAAAATGACGAATAATGACGATGATACCAATAAATTTGTTAAGTTTTCTTTTGTATTTGTTATGTATGTTTACCGATTAGTCCTCTCATAATTAATTAAGCTAAAGATACTAGCGATTTAAGCAAAGGTTAACAATTCTTCTTATTAAACTAGAACATAAAAACGGCACAAAATATTGCCAATAATCTTGCATTAAAGTCTTTTCCACTTCCAAGCCAAGCCATTAAATTAAATTATCGTTTAATCATAATCTACTAGATTTTCAATTTGCAAATTTTTAAATGTGGTCACCGGAAATGAGCAACCAATGTGTATAGTTCGCTAGAAGAATCCTTATCATCATTGCGGCGTCGAGCTAAACGCACAAGAACGCAGAAAGACGTAAATTTGTTATTTTAAGAAATGATACAATTGTTAGCTTCATCAATTTAAAAAATACAATAAAAGCTACTTTACTTAGACATTTCTTTCGTATAACTAATTGATAATTTCTTCCGTATGCAATTTTTTTTTTTTGATTTCGTATCAATTTGATCTTTTTTCGCTTTTGTCACACTATATCGAATATATGAGTAGAGCAAGCATATAAAGTACTAAAAGTTTCTAAAGTTTATTTTTTCCTTTTTTTCCAATTTACTCGCCAAATATTCATAATCCACTGTTTCGCTAGCAATTGGTTTGTTGGTTTATTTATCAGAGAGGAAAACCTATTGTTACATTAAATATAAGCAAAAATTTCTGTGGTTTTCTACATTTTATTTACATATAATTGATAACAATGAAATTAACACGAAAGCACCACGGGATTGGGACCAAAACGTTCGTCAAGTATCGGCTTGGTCGTAAACGAAAGTCACTTTTAGACCCGTGATTGCACTGCGGGTTCGTTTTGACGACGAAAGAAAGATAATCCATTTTCATTTTTCATTTTATATTACTATTGTTTTCAATTATTTGTAAAAATGAAGCAAAATAGGGTGGAGCGCTGACGTCTGTTTGTTTATAAATAACTAACAATATGGATGCAACGCCAATATTAAATTCAGAAACGAAAGATTGTATGTCCATTGTCTGATCGAGCATCTCTAAGCACTAAATGAATCAAAGCACATCGTGTCATTCTAACCAAAGAAAGTACTTATGGATTAACAAATTTTTAGGTAATTGGTTTGTACATTTGAACTCCATATTTCAAAAAAAAAATAAATAAATAAATAAAAAATACATGAAATAAAGTTAGACAATGCCATTTTCAATAAATGCAAATAACAAATTTTTTTTGGCGACTTCTGTTTACGTATTTAAATATGAATATATACTTGTTTTAAGACGATGAGAAATGAAAATCTGAATTGAAATTGATATTATATCTTCCTCTATTCAAACGTTGTGAAGCGCTACACAAACTTTTGCGAATTTTCTTATCTTCGTTGAATTATCTTCTGCTCCTCCGAAGACGGAAGTGTCTCGTAGATCCTTTCTTTGTTTCATAATAGTTCTTTCCAATGAATCTCGACACTCTTGTTCCACCAAACCCGCCAATATGTGCATCAGAATCAGTCTGCCTAAAGCTTATACATAAGATCAACATTAGTTGACTATTTTTTCTATTATCTAAAATCATTTACTTACACTTCCTAAATAAATGGACTGGGGATTTTGGCGATGAGACCAATGAATACAATAGAGTGATTCGTTTTTATAAGTATTGATTCTTTACAATTTATAAATGATGGCACAAGTATATGGTGATACGTAATGCAAGAGAGATCGCCGCCGATTATTTTTGCACAACAGCAGCGAAATATCCTCGCTCATAGCTGCCCAATGAGACGAGAGCAATCTAGCTATCACTTCGAACAAATTTGCACTTAGAATTGTGCGTTCAGGGTTGCATCTAAAAGGAAAACAAAAAAAATTTGTAGATAATTACCTTACCTATAAAAGTAAACAAAACAAAAAAGTTGAAATTTGTGAAAGAGAACTAAAATATTGCGAGATAGTTTTGATAAATAATTAAGTAATGTTGATCAACATATAATTTTAGACATGGTTCCTGTGCTAACCTTATGCCTTATAGCGGAAAAAGAAATCCAATGATATTCATTGCAAAGCTAGATACAATGTGCGTTGGCGTATATAGATGTTAGTATTACATCTGTTTTTCAAAAACATACAGTCTTTATTCGTTTTTTATGGTCGTTAGCGCGGAGGAGTAACTGTAAAATTTGAATCATTTATAGACTAGTATCGTTTCAAATTGTAAGTTTAGTTATATATAAGCAGGTGTGACAATTGGTATATGCTTTCTGGTCTAACTAATTAAATACTTCTTTCTTGCTTTAGTACCCACACAGAGTAATTAAAAACGAGACAAAATTAGCGCGGCTATGCTTTGCGCATAAAGGAGTAAAGTTAATGGTCTGAGATTACAAAAAATTATAGAACAGTTAGTGACTCTTAATTTTTCTACACCAAAACTAGAATTAAAAAGAGAATAAATATTTTGAGTACTATAAAATATGTATTTTCCTTTAAGTGTTCTGTTTAAAATATTTTCAAAAATGCTTTATTTATTAATCGTAGAAGAGAAACGTTAAATATATGTTCGGAGAAGAGAAGAAGACCTACTAGTTTTGTGTAATAAGAAGAAAAATTTTATTGGCGTATATAAATTATCTTATAGGGGATGTAATTGTGGTAAAGCATCCAAACGTAAAGTTGTACAAAGATTTTGGTTTAAATATATACCTTTAGAGGCGGAAAGAGTTTGAGGTGGGCTGACATAATCAGTTTGGCAACTGATCGCGGCGTGTTTGCTTCGTTCTTTTCTCTAAAGAGTAGTGCATTGTTTTATTTCTATTTCTTTTTGCGCGTAATTATTCGCATTTTTTTTTTAAAAGGCATATTATTATAAAGGCATAAAGTTAAAAGGTGTAAGAATTTCAAAAAAGAATTATAATTATCTTAATTTATATTAAAATTTTGGTGTTTTTCATTTTTGGTTCTTGGATTCAGCACAAGTGTTTTTGATAATAGGTCTCTTTTGTGGTTTATTTTTCTTTTGGTGCTATTATAGTTTTTCTCTTTCTCTTTATTTACCGTTGCTTACTAGTGCGAAATCTTCGTCTAACTTATGAGAAAATTGTGGTGACTTTGTTTTCTTTGACTTTCTTTGTTTGATGAGTGTCGCTACATTGAGCACTCATCTCCTTCCCAGGTCTCCAAATTAGAAACTCGTAGCGTAGGGACGTCACCTCTGATCCCCTCCAAACCTGATTCGCTTATACAAGTTAGTGCTCCTTCTAACTCCACGTCGAAAGACATCGTTACCGACACTGTCGATTTGGTCGGTAAGAAAATTGTTACAAACAAGTTGGCAAGTCCGTCTGCCTTAAGTTATGCTGAGGTTGCAAGGGAACCTCCTCCCGGTCCCGCCGTTTGTTCTAATCAGAAGTCATCACCTAAAAATAATAATAAAAAGGTGCAAAGTAAGTCCGCTTCTCCTCCCTGCTGTTCGAGTGTGAACACTAGTCACCAAAGTGGGCAGGTCGCTCAAGCTTCTCGTACAAGTGTGTCAATATTTTCCCCATCTCATAACTCCCAAGCCGTGAACCCTACTATTCCAAGTAGTGATGATATTTGCTTGACGGCAGT